>OMLF01014119.1:0-10378 GCA_900302615.1 Holocentrus rufus
CCAATTCCTCTACTGTCCCGAACCCGCCAGTCACACATTGGAAAGAAAAAACATTCCTGCAAGACATTTTAATACTCAGCTGGATGCTCCACAAGAGTGTTTTCCCTTCTTTAGGTCACTTAACATTGTTTCTGTCTGAAGTCACTGTCCATCTCCTTGCAATTAACTGCATGTAAATAGACAGACAGATAGACAGATAGATCGATCGATCACGTCTGAGGGCTTATTATATAAGTATGCATGCCATATTTACCAGGAGTAATTTTTAGCATGTTGTTAGAGTATTTTTTATCCTGTTGTGGACGCGAGTATGCAGTGTAACTGATGTCACTGATTATTGGTGTTTTGCAGGGTCTCACCCGTTTCACCGTCCTTGCCCAGACACAACAGCGACCTCAAGTGTGTCTACATGTACCAAGCACCTTCATCCTTACACAAAATGCAATGTTTGATCTAGAAATGATTTAGAATTGATTTAAATAATCTGTGTTGCAGCGCCAGGGGCCATCGTGTTACATGGCCGCTGCTCCCCCGTGCTCCCAGTGAACTGTCAGGCTGTGGGACTCTCAACAACCTTGTGTTTAACCAGTAACATGCCACAGGCTACATCACGACGCAGCCTGATAGGAAAATGAATCCATGTCGCATTTCAGTATGGAAATTCCAGTATAAAGGCTAGACTAATAGAATATATTTTGACTATATCATTTTGATCTGAGGCAGTTCTAAATTCATGCGCAGAGTAAAAACAAATTCAAGTAAGAAAATATTGATGAATCCCGGATTTATGCTTACAATGTTCGTATGTACGGCTTAAGCACAAATTTGTACGTACGCACTGTTTGTGAATGAGGCCTCTGCACTCTGCTGAGCGCACTCATCTAATTTAATTCTAATTTCTATTTCAGAATACCGAGCCGTTATTCTGTACATATTAGGAATGTTGGGAAATCTCTGTTGTTGTAAATGCATTTTATTGGTTTATCCCCAGGGGAAGTGCCTGTGCAGAGGCCAGTAAATCGTGAAAACAGCAGAAGAAAAAGTCCTCCCATGCTATGAAAAAGTAATATACCTTAATGAAAAAAATCCATCAAAATGAAAAGCCTGTATTCAAAATTTTACTTAAATAAAAGTATATTAGCATTAAGAGTAAAATGTTGCTGAGTCTGAAAAGCAGTCATAGTGAAGAATGGTTCCTTTCAGAGTGTTAAATTATTGATGCATTAACCTGAGAGTATTTGAATGTTGCAGCTCTAACTGCTCCATATACTGTTGGCTAGTTTACACTCTAACAATGCATCACATTTGATGTTTTGCATGGAAAAGCTTCTTCTGCAAACTAAATCCAGCTGTCAGATAAATGTAGTGCAGTAAAAAGTACAAGATTTCCCTCTGAAATGTAGAGCAGGAAAAGCAGAAAGTCTCACTATAAATGGAAACACTCAAGTAAATGGCCAGTACCTGAAAACTGGACTTGAGTAAATGTACTTAGTTATCCTCCACCTCTGCAAAACAGTTATAAAATGCCATGTGTTCATGCTCTCTGCTGTTCCCAGATTTAATGTTTAAATGTCATGTTAGTATATTGTTTTCATGCACAAAATCAAGAAACCTTATCAATGCAGTAGCAGCAGTCTCTTTGGCATCAAGAGCAGTCAGCCTTCTGTGTGGAGACTGTAAGGGTTCAGGGCTGATGTGTGAATAGTCAAATCAGGATAGCTCATAGGGTCTTCGATCTGCAGCAGCTAATGGCACATGTGCTCTCTGTAAAGAAAGGCCACACAATTTTGCATCAGAGTCAAAACTTCTAGTGTTACAAAACCCAAAGTCTACCACTGAACCTACTGTCTTTATGAATATCTGCTGCTATTCTTAACCTGTTAGAAAAATGTCAACTGTAGATGAACCTAATGAACCTGCCATTCTTACCTGTGGAGGATGGTTAGATTCATTACAGAAGCCAATCTAGAAGTTGCCTACTAAATTTCATTGTACCACAGTGCAATGACAGTAAAGGCTATTCTATTCTAGAATACAGCAGCAGTGAGGTATAAGTGTTTACCTTCAAACTGCAGGAGGCCCACACCTTCTGCTCCGTCGCTGGATTCATTCGAGTCTGCTGTGGGTGAATTGTGGTTTTCTTCTTGCCATTAAAATTAAAAATATATATATATAAAAATAAAAAAAATCTAAGAGATCTATTGGGAAAAGATACTGGATTGCATCACATGAAGCTCTGGATGTCACAGAGTGTTTATGGTTAAATCGAGACAGGGCAGAGACTCTATTGTCGCTTGTAAAACCCAAAGTGGAAATTTCTCTGTTTTGCTTGGGCTACTAACCTTTTACGAGAAATATCAGGCAAACAGCCTCGGTGTGACTTGGCATCTGAACTGACCTTTGAGCTAGAGACATTCAGTTTATCAAGAGAAAAGCCTTTTATTACCTTAAAGGCTTTGCCTAGGTGTGTCTGCTTTAAAAAACACAGTGTTGCGAAATGAATTTGTCCATTTGTTATTTATTATTTATTACTGGCATTTCCCATTTCATCGCCTTGCATGAAATGGGAAATGCATTTAATGGAAACGGCTGATTGTCCATCTAGCTCCCAGCGGCAGGGGGCACCCGCGCGCAATTTTCAACTTCCGTGTTTTCTTAAGTGAGATCCAAAGAAGAAGATATCGCGCGAGTTCAGGAAGTGGAAGATATTTCCCAGTCGAGCAACGGCTGTTTTGGTTGTCAAAAACCCGCAGACTGGCTTCATTTAAAGCGTTTATCACCGTGTCGTCTCGCGATCTGCTTCTCTCACACTTGTTTATTAGCAAGCCTTCCGCAGTGTAAGTTGTTGTTTTCGAAGCGGGTTTGTTTGTTTGTTTGTTTGTTGCGGAGGAGGATGGTGTTGTCAACATCCCAGCAAGTCGTCGTGGCTTTCACGGCGGTGCTGTTCACGTTTGTCGTCCTGCCAAGGATGTTTGGTGTCGGCGGGGGGACGAAGGAAACCAGAGGATTTGACCCCCGCTTCAACAGAAAGGGTAATAAAGACACACTTTGACCTAGCGAGCCTAGCTAACTCATGGCTTGTATGGGGGGAAATGCAAGAGAGTCCGGGGCTTCCTACACGTTTGGGTTTGTTTACGTTTTGCAGTAGACCGTCCAGTTTGTATTCACGAGCATTGACAAATGTTTGCATAACAGAATAAACATAGATTGTGTAGGTTACCACACCCGAATCTGGTCTGTGATATCGCATTGATGTGAAGCACCATTAAAAGGTTGAAAATAGCTGATGTGTTAAAAAACATTTTTATTAATTTTATGCTTTAGCTACTGAGTTCAGGCTACATCAGTGTTTGGCATCAGTCTGTAAAACAACGTCATAAACAACATATTGCAAAGCCAGAGGTGTAAGGTTGTGACTAATGATTATTGTCACTATTTTTATTACTCAGCTTGTCCATAATAAAATGTCAAAAATAATGTCAAAGTCCCATGGGAAGTGGTCAGAGCCCAAAGTGATGTCCTCAAATTGCTTCCTTCCTCTGACCAACAACCAACCCCTCTTGACCTCTTTAAATGCAGCTGCCATTTCATCCTCATCTGTGCGTTTACTGATGGGTTGTGTTTGCAGCAGTGGGTCCCGGCCCGGGCGCCGTGCGAGGCCAGCCTGTCAGCATGAACGGTCCCGGCTCGGCTCAGAGCGTGGAGAGCATGCAGCAGATGAAGATGATGATGGAGCAAGAGATGAAGAACGACAAGTACAAATCTAACAGCAACAAGGGCTACGTGTTCACACTGATGCCCCTCTACGCCATCGGAGTGGGTGTGTTCGCAGCCTACAAGTTTATGAAGGTAACTCTTCAAACAGAACTTCACTGAGAAAAAATACACAAGCGCAGGAAAAAAGGCTGGTTTCAGTGAAGCCTGTGCATCGTGTTGGTGTTGTAGAGGTGTTACAGTCCAAGAAACAAAACATTTTCATGTCATTGACAATATGGCTTCTCTTTGATTGAATGTATTGCGACTTCATTTGGAAAGTTTTCAGGATTCACAGCTGCAGAGTTTGTTCTGCAGCAGAGGCAGATACACCCGTAGAAACAGTATTAGAGAGACATAACAAATTATGTGGTTTGTTTATGTTTCACCACCAGAGCCTGTTCAAATTGCTTTCAGTACAACATGATGTAAGATAATGGAATAGTTCTGCTAAATGCATAACAACAATTATCCATCTAATACTTATCAACACCTAATGGATCTAAAACTGAAGGCACAAAAACTCTAATGCAAGAAGAGCAGGAAGTGGTAATCTAATCGTCAATGAATAATAAATACAGACATACCATTAATTTCCTTTTGTTCTGTCACATGTTTAATAAGGTAGTGTGATATATTTTGAGTTGTGCTTTGAATCCACAGATCAAGTCTGCAGATGACTCCCAGGCTCAAAAGAACAAAGTCGCAAAAGGTGCAAAAAAATCAGCGGAGGCAGGTGTGTATGGCGTGCACTGTGATCTTTATTTGCATGCACTGGTTACACTGATATTTGCTTACCATGAGAAATTGAGATGGTTTGTTTTCCTAAAGTCTGTTGGTTTCTGTGCAGAAAACCAGCTGAATGAGCTGGAGCAGAGGTTAGCGCAGACTGAGAGGATGCTCAACTCCATCCTCACCCAGCTGGACCCGCTCACCAACTGGTGAGTGTTCATTACAGCCAATGTTTGCTTTGGACACAAGGGTCGTGCAAGGTGTGCTCAGTGTACAATGTGTACAATGTGTAAACAGCTGCAGCTGTGAAACGTGATCTTGTTATGGCCTCTGTCCTTGCAATATTGATAAGTTCATTTTCAGGTAACTGCCTCCTCTTTTATTAACGTGTGTATATATTTACCTTCACGTTTCTGGACTAATTTGTGTTGCTTTTATGCTGATAGAGGGTATTTAAAAAAGTGTTAATAAGTAATAAATCAATTTAGCAAAAATTATGGCCATTAAAATTTTGTAACTAGTTTTAATATTAACATTTTTTTCTGTAAGACCAAGAGACTGCATGAATATATTCTTTTCACAGCGCTTGTATCATTCTTGTGTGTCCTGTTAGATTTGATGTCATCTGAAAACAGTGTTTGATTTTGTGAGACGTTCCTAACTGAAATGAGACCCTCTCTGCTGACATGCAGCTGCAGGGTGCTTCATCAGCAAAATGGGGGAATATAAATTCTCAGATAAATAGCTGGAAAAGAAAGAATTGGAGACGTGGTTGAAGCTCTTTGTGGAAAACATGAAGGGCTCTGGACTTTATTGTGCATTAATTCCTTGTCGGTTTTATTAGGAACATATATTGTAGTTGCCTTGAGCTTAGTGGTATGGTGAACTGTACTTTATCTTTTTTTTTTTAAATGTCAAATCATTCATTCATTCATTCAACAATTGTTAGCCTTATGCTATTTTAATTATCTATTATCTAATTATCTTAAGTCCTAATAAGAAGTTTTTCACCAATTCTGAATTCAGTGATTGAACTGAATTGAGTATCTAGTTTGTTCTTGGGAAAGGGCTAATATTTCCTCATCTTCAGGTTCTTTTGTGCTCGCGTCTCTCTGCAGCGTGAAGTCGGTCGCTCAGGAGCAAAAGAACGAGATCATGTCTCAGCTGCAGACCATCCGCTACCTGATGAAGAAGAGAGGTATGGACTGTCCGCCCCTCAACATCCAAGGTGGGTCAATCAGCTGTTAGATTGGGAATAGGTGAGCATTACTTCATTTCCACTGTCAGACCTGCGCTGTGAGGGGCCGAGCGCGGCTCTTTTGGTAAATGTGAGTGAACGCGCACATGCAGAAGAAATATTTGGGCATCAGGAATTATTAGCAAATGACGCCATTTACCAGATATTGTTTTTGTTAAATCAATTCAGACACAGAAAATAAGTCATCTCAACATGGAGCACAGGCCTGGTATCGTGTTTTTTATTTCCAACTCAACATAGCAAGACAAAACGAGAAGTAATGTTGACTCATGTCCATTGGCAGTTGTAAACGAGCAGCTAACTCTGTTGCAATCATGCAGCCCTGCAATGTAGCCACCATAAACTATAAATAGTAGGCTAGCAGTATGGTTTTGCTACATTTGTGAAGATGAAATAATTTGCTCTGTTTTTCTTGCACTTGATGCTTTGTCTCATCCGGTTCAAACCATCGCCCTCTGCCTGACAGTTGAACTTCCAGTTTCATTCACCCCTCTCAACCAAAAAGTAAACAATCGCACACAGAACAGTGGAAAAACCCCCCTGGCTGCTGTGTTTGTAGTATCTAGTATCAGATTACACAGTTCAGTCAGTGATATCATCTGCAGTGTAATCTGGTTTGGGAAGTTGAGCTCGTGCAGTAAAAGCAAACTGGGGAGCTCAGTGAAACCAGCCATAAAGTCTCACTGTCATTAGCAACCATCTGAAATCTGATTTGTAATTGTGTAATCAAGGATACAGTGAGGAAGGCCAACGCCTACACTCGAGAGTCAAGTAATACAAGACTCATTTATTTCCACTGCAGTTGGATTAGTAAATGATCATGCTTAATGCTGTGGCCTGTAGAAAACAACATGCAGTCGCCTCCTCTGAACTCAAGCTATTAACTCCACGTGGTTTGTATCGTCTAAGATGTCCTGCTTTGATGTGCTATATAAAAAATCTTAAATAATTTTTTCTAAAAACTAGAAATCAGCTGCTGTAGTGTTTGGTTGAAGGAAAACTGGCAGACTCCTCTGATATGTGGTTGAGATCTGCTGCTTCACACTCTGTTCATCTTAATTAGGATTTTGGAGTTACGTCCACAGAGCCCAGGAATGACTGAGTTACATTTGAGTGTCAATCATTATTAGAGAAAATGACTTTGCACTTCCTTGTTTTTTTTTTCTCCCTCAGAGGCATCTGGGGGACGTAAACTCGATGACCTCATCGAGTCGCTGGCGGCACACGACACTTTAGCAGCCGATGCCTCTTTGGAAAACGGCCAAACGTGCAGCGGAGGGGCGGCGTCCTCTGAACAGGCACATCACGAGCACTTGGAAGCCAAAGACGAGGCGGCGGCGGACGCAGAGGAGATGGGAGAGCAGATAGGGGGGGAGTCAGAGAGGGAGGGGGAGGAAGACGAGGACATGAAGACGGATGAGGAGGAGGAGGAGGAGGAGGAGGATGAAGAGGAAGAGCTGGATGACAGCGAGCTCATGCCGTCTCTTGAGGAGTCTCATGAGACAAACATTGAGGAGGTGGGGGCGGAGCAGCCTGCGTCCGGCCTCCGGCGACGCATCAGGCCTGAATGAACTCACAGCAGAGCCTCTGAACTGTACAGGAATGCAACAGATTATTATGAATATTATTTATTATGTGAAGGATTTCATTCCAAAATGCTATAGGTCAGTTTTGGGGGAAAATGCCACTCAATGCTCACTAGTATTTGAAAAACAGATAATCCCTTCATCATTTCATAAGTAAATGTCTTTACATAAGATCTTTACTGTCATCAGTTATTTTGTAATGGTACATGTGTGGTTTTTGTCTCATTCTGTAATGAAACTCTAATTTTTACTATCTGTTTTATTTTTTTATTTTTTTTACTAGCACTATCATCATTTTAGATTTGACTTTACTTCAACACTGAAGCCAAACACTGATGCTCTACAATCTAAGTGAGTAATCCATGAGAAAGTGAGTTAAGGTCAATATCGTGGACAAAATCATCTTTACTTTAATGCAGATTATTTCATCATGTTAAATGTTACAGAATGTGAGTTTGAAGATTTTTTTCAGGCTTGATCTCTTGTATGTAATATCAAAATGTAGAAAATATGCTTTCAGTGCTGTGTCATGACCTTATGCTGCTGTATGCTGCCTCCTTCAGGCTGCTGCTGGAGTAGCAAGAATCCAACCTCAATGAGACTGTGGTTCATGCAGTTTTTGGATTATAAACTGGGCCTGCAGTTACATTGTGAAGGAGAAAATTTAGACAGCAGTGATTTCATGACACATTGCATAGAAAGTTTTTTCCTCTTTATTTTGAAGAAAATCAAGACACTAAATTTATTATTGCGAAGGGGCTGCTGGATGCTGCAGGCTTATTTATTTTAAAAATACATTTCATAATATTATAATGTGAACTTTAGTGTGAACTTGGACATGTGGCATGTTTTTCATACATCAGAACATAGTTATGCATGTTTTTGTTTTATGTGATTTTTTTTTTTATGCAAAATGTTGACTGCATGGTTTTGAAAATGGCGAGTGTAATGACAATCATTTGATCAACCAGAAATACAAGTACTTAATATTTTATTTTATTTTGTTTTTTGTTTTGTTTTGTTTTGTTTTGTTTTTCCTGAAATGATTCGGGGGTGCTGGATTTGTGGAGCTTTCCTTCCAGTCACATCATACAACTGCATTCAGACCTTTAAGCTTTGAGCACACTTGTATCCAGTTCAGTCCAGTTCAGGGTTTAGTGCAGGGGAATGAGGACGAGGATGCAGAGCTCGGTCTGTTTCAATTGGCAAGAATCAATTGTTATTCCTACTTTGCCTTATAAATAGATGACTTGCTGCACATCGTATTTGAAATCTTTAAACTGTTTGGACTGCCCGTTGTGAGAAGACTTTCAGGTGCTGCACTTTTTGTCTGTGCAACTCATTAACTTCAGTTGTTTCAATTTGATTTATATTAACAGGATTCCTGCGCAATTCTGAAAAGTTTGTAAAAGTATAAAAAAAATGTGTTTGGTCATTTTCAGATATGGAAAAGTAGGGAAATGAGAATGGGAAAAGTAGGGAAAAGATGCTTAATTTTTTTTTAACACTAGCCAAATTTAAAAATGAAAAATAAGGAGAAGCCCTGTATTAAACAGTGTGGATGTCAGTCACCAGCTACTGAATCATAGTGATTCAGTAGGGGAAAGGCGCAGTGGACTATCAGCAGCACTCAGTTGTCCTCAGTAAACAAACCTCAAGGGTGTTTCTGCTCTTATACAAGGCATGTGTACTGCTTGGATGAAATTACTTGTGGTGTCATTTATCCACTGCATCTTGCTGTGCATTACAGATTAGGGCTGTATGGTGATTCATCTGTTACACCCTCTTATATTAGTTTCTGTAGAATATTGAAATACTTGCAATGTCGAAACATTTAATTCCCATCTTCCCACTTGAAAAAATGCTGAAGATACTGATTTAAGATGCCAAAAATGCAGTACAATAATTTTGTTTAGGATCACCAGTTGTGATCACGGCAAAATAAACATTTTAGCCAAATTTTATCACTATAGCCAAAATTGTGCAGTCCTACTACAGACATAATGTCATGTACCATTTATGCCATAATGATAAAGAACAACATGGAATAGATCCATATGGTCCACAAATCATTGCATTATTTGTGTTGGAAATATTTTAATTGTAGAGTGTTCCATGTCAGCATCATAATTTTTTGATCACCTTCATATATTCAATGTTTGACTCCTGGGTTGTGACTTTAATCAACTTTATAGAGTAGAATTACACACACATATTTATTACACAACATATATTTATTTATGTCTACATGTTAGAAACGATGAATGTTTGCCTTAATTTAACTTGTAATGGTTTTGCATAATTTATTCCCTTTATACATTTCTGTGTTGAATATTGTGTATCACATGGAATTTCAGAGAGTGAGCAAACTCATTTTGCCTTAGTAGAGAATAAAAAATGTAATGTGGCTGCTGATTTTATTGTTGGCGTGATGTGAATGTGAAATGGATCACTGGATAGATTTATCAGTTAGGTCCCACTTCTACGTGGTTGTCACAGTCCATATGCTGATGACATTTTTGTATTGAAGCTGCTAAAAATCATTCAAAATCTTTAAAATTGACCATTTTCATGCCAAAGGAGTTTTATTCCAGTCAGGGTGGAAAAGCTTAAGGTTTATATCATCACGGGATGCAAAAAGTCCACCAAATTTAGACTTATGAAGGGTCTGGACCTCTTTAAGGTAGGGAGACCCACCTCACCTATTCAGTGACAATGAATAAATTTAAAAAAGTACAGACGAAATAAATGAATTAACGTGAAAAGACTTCATTAACTTTCATGGTCTGTTAAATATATTAGCTACATATCTCACCCACATTTCTGAATAACTGACTTTTTGCTGTGGACGGTCCACAGAACAATGTTACGGTCACTTCAAAAACGTTTTGATGTATCACTCCGCGCAGAAAGTCCGTTCCATTTACGACCGTTAAGTTAGCTAATGACAACACCTGGTGAAACTAAAAAGTCATTACAACATGGATAAACCCTGATATCTTAGGGGAACATGAAACATTCGATTCGTGGTTGGAGGCTGAACAATCAC
>OMLF01014119.1:12575-22815 GCA_900302615.1 Holocentrus rufus
CTCCCTCTCTCTGTTCCTTCTTTCTCTCTTTCCAGGCTTCAAAATACATAATCATGTTGTGACAAGGTCACATTTCTGTAGTTCTGTGAAAGAAATACATTTCAGCAGTATTAATCATCTTCCAATTAATTCCTCTGAAACTCAAACTGTGATACAATTATTTACTTATTGTCTTTGCTCTATTGAACAAATCCATTTTCGAATAGTTTAATATCCGTGAAAAATCCTATTGCCTTGGCATTTTTCATATTAATTTCAACTGCGTGTGGTGAATATGGCAAATTCCTGACTCAGCTGTGGCCTCGATGAGTTTATTCTTTAATTTTCAGCTCTATGAGGCAGCATTCATTCCTGACTAAAAGGCTTACAAAGAAAACATGCCAACAATATATTGTACAACATCACATTTAAACTATCATCTCTTTGCACAAAATCCTCTTTAACACATTTCTTCAGTGGCCAGTGGACAAAATCAATCAGATCTGCACTTCATTGTGGCAGATTTTCAGTGCAGATATGCTAAACAATTATATTGTTAATTTCTGTTTGATTTTACTTTGAACTTGAATTTAAATCAGCCAAGGCTGCTTGTCTGGCACACATTTCCCCCTTGGGATTGATCCTGTGCCTCTACACTGGGAAAATGGACTGGCCAAGGACCTTCCTTTCCAATAGACTTTTTTTTTTTACCCTTCAGTTACCGATAAAGATCAGCAATCTGGCTGCTCTATTTTTAGAGAAGAGACTACAGGGAGGGTAGAGGGGGAAAATAGACGGGATCTGGATGCTATTTGCTTCCTGTATCGGTCAGTGCAAGGATAGCCGTTTATAGGCAAAGATTGTCTTGACCCGCTATGTGTAAAAGGAAAAGTCCCCAATACATCATCTTCTGTGATGAATGGCCTCATTAGGAAAACATTAAAGGGCCTCACCACCCCAATTTCAGAATTTGCCAGTTGGTTCATTTTAAATTGAAATAGAAAGCAGCAGGGCACAATAAATGAGTAATCACAGTTCAAGGTTTAAAAGGGGCATTGAGTGATCTGTGACCTTTTTGAGAGTCCAGCTGGTCATCCAAAACAGGCTGCAAGCCCATCAAATCATAGCATGAGATAAGTATATCATATCATATCATATCAAATCATCATCATAGATAGATAGATAGATAGATAGACCGGTAGATAGTGTTTTGATAGATAATGCTAATTTAAAGGGTCACTTGTTTTCATTTTATCCTAAAAAAGGGATCTAGCTAATATATAATAGTCCAGAAGCACCAAAATGTTAATAACACTTAACAAGACAGTTGTTCGTTGTCCATCCGTGATTTTGTTCCAAAAATACACAACTGTTTAATCTGCCAACATGGAAAGCTCCTCGTATCTGTCACTGTATTTTGAAACAGTGACTGGTTAGAGAAATTAATCTTTTTTTTTTTCCAGTGGACCTGTTCCTTCCTTGGCAGTGAACATAGGCCTAATTAAATCAAGTTAAAATGCTCTGAGGAAGGTCACTGACATCAGGCCCCAAAACCTCAACATGAGAAGTAAATTGATCAGAATACAGCAAAATGAATTAAATCAAGCCATCAACGTTATGAATTGAGGTGACTGAGTCTTTTATTTTCTGCATGAGTGTCACCCCTGCTCTGGTAATTGTAAAAATGTAACATCTATAGGAGAAAATAAGGTTCAAGTGACAAATATACACCTTAAATCATCTATATTATTAACCTATGCATTTCAGAGCCAGCTCATTTGACAGAGTGAAAATGTGAGCAGTGCATAACTCCAGTGTCCATATGGTGTTAATCCCCCCCCTCCCCAAAAAACAAACTAACAAACAAAATGTCTAGCATAGTTTATTTTCCACAACTGACCCACATATATCTAGTGATTCTTACAGATTTGCTTTGGGCAAACTGTGAGTGACATCACTGCATGTGTTCACATGTTATGTTTTTTCATTTTCCAATTAAATAAAGAGAATTACACCAGGAAGTGTTCTTTTCTTTGCAGATAGGATCAAGACAATTAATGAATGATTAGGCTACCCAGAGGTTGTACAGTTTTACAAAGAAGCCCCACATCAGGGAATAATGATGCGTGTAATTATAGGCGAGCCGCCTGTCGTGTCTCCTCGTTGATTGAGCTGTGCTAAAATTCTCTAAAGATGTCACTCTCTCCTTTAAATATATAGTAAAGACTGTAATGTGACATGTGCCAACTGGTGGATGCTTTTATCCAGACTGTGAAGATTGTTTTTAGCCTGGGTGGCCCAGTGGGACTGAAACCGCCTGGCTGTGTTAGTGATATGCACTACTCAACATAAACATTAAATGAATAAATTATGTATAGTCCCGCTATGTATGGAAGCTAAGTAAGTGCAGCTTTTATTTATTTATTTAAGGCTTTGACAGGTTTCACATATCAACTTTTAATGATAATCCTGGTGGTTTACTATACTACTACTGCTAGGCCTACACTGCTACTGTCCTATATGGATGCTTCTTCTATACTTCTACATAATCATCATCATCATCATCCATCATCTTGATTGCCTCAGTATTTACCCCATAAATTCTTTTGGCCACATATTCATGAGACTGTTATACCACACCCCATCCACATCTATTATCCCCTATTATTTGCTTATTTACAATTAATAATGATATAATTTGACAGTGACTTTATTGATACCCAAGGAAGAATGTCCTGACCCCCTGGTCTGCAAAGAAAGGTCAGAGGTCAGCTCTGGAGCTGACAGGGGTTCAGTGTCTTCAGTAGGGGGGATTTTGGGGGGCTGAACCCGGGTTTTCCCCAATGTATATGGCAGGTTATTGATAAAAGATGACATGATATGATATAAAATAAATGATGATGTGAAAAGTGGCGGGTAGCCTGTGCGGCTGTAAAACAAAGCAGTGCTGTTTGGTGTTTGTGTGGCGCTGAGAGGAAAAACCTCGCTCTCCTGTATTCAGCACGCACAGACGTGTGAATCCACGCAGATAACAATTAATTCATCAATAATTAACCCAGGCTGTCGCACCGCGCACCCATAATAACCCGCAGGACCAATTTAAGACACATCACGGATGTAAACAAAGAGGATGCTGCAGGCGAACTTTGCTCGACATGATGACAAGCTCCCAAAATAGCCTTATCAGTAGGAATACGTCTTAACATCTGTTATCAGCCCTTCAAAAGATCCAAATGAAGCTAAATCATCAAAAACCATAACCACTCTACCTCACATCATCCACCAACCGAGCATGTTAAATGGCAGAAAACTTTAGTTTTCCCGGGTGGAAGTATCCCCACTGCTTTGATTTTATAGAGCCATAAGGATGACAACAGCGTTGTGCATCTGCGCTGTTTTGAGAGATAGAAGAGGACGCAACCATCAATTTTGGGGGTGTAACGGAGAAGAGATGTAACGGCTGACTCCTCCCAGGGAGCGTTAAGTAAAGTAGCGACATTACTTTTTGAAATGAGCCACCAGTGATGCATTACATTTTTTCGAGTAACGAGCCCGACGCTGACGAGTGGTCGTGCGTCTTGGAGAGGGCAGGGACGCCGGAGACGCGCAACGGCAGCAGCGCAGTCTATTTGGAGCCACTGGCTGAGATCATTCAACAGTGAGGACGGACCGATGGGATCGTGGGATACAATATCGACAACCTACACCTCACAAAATCTTCCAGAAAACGATGCCATCTTCTCACAAAAAGCCATGAAAGCGTCGGATGAGTGAAAATCAGAGATGCCGCGCACGGATACGACCCCGGAGCGTTTTTAAAAGCAGACTGTGGGTGTGTGCGTCGGGCTCGCAGTTACCTCCGGACCGCACTCGCCCAACTTCCCCCCCATTTTCATCAAGTCATGTCTGATACAGAGCGATGGGCAAGTTTGACGACAACGAGAGGATAATCCTCAACGTCGGGGGCACCAGGCACGAAACCTACAAGACCACCCTGAAGACCCTGCCGGGGACGCGACTGGCGCTGCTCGCCTCCGACTCGGACATCGACTCCGTGCTGGATCAGCTGCAACAAGTCCCCGGCTTCATCGAGTACAACGCGAGGACCAACGAGTACTTCTTCGACCGCCACCCGGGTGTCTTCGCGTACGTCCTCAACTACTACCGTACCGGGAAGCTCCACTGCCCGGCGGATGTGTGCGGACCGCTGTTCGAGGAGGAGCTCTCCTTTTGGGGCATCGATGAGACGGACGTGGAGCCCTGCTGCTGGATGACTTACCGGCAGCACCGGGACGCGGAGGAGGCGCTGGACGTGTTCGAGCTCAACGTGGACAACGGGGATGAGGACGACGAGATAGGGAAGAGGCTTGGCATTGAGGATGTGGCCGCCGACGGTAATATCAGCCTGTGGAGGAAGTGGCAGCCGGTGATCTGGAATCTATTCGAGGATCCCTACTCCTCCAGGGCGGCGAGGGTAAGGGCGCATCCCGCTGCGTCTGGGGATCTCCAAACACACAATAACCCCCTTTTCCTCTTCTCCAAGAGAAACACAATCACAATCATAACCCGCACTACAAAAATGCCCATTTAAGCAAGTCGTGTCAGCCTAGTATTGCGCCTTCAAATCCAAAGGGAGTGATTTTTTTCCTCTTTACCAAACAGTGCACTCACATCCTCACCTGTTCCTCCCCCTGAAACCCACTGACACCAGCATATAACTCTCTCTTCCACTTGCAAAAATATCCATCTTTTCTAGTCATTTAGTCTAGTAGGCCTACTGAGTCTTTAAAAAACTTGCTTTCCTTAAAAACAAGTGAGGGATCTGTCAAGGGTGTGAAATAATTGCACCTGTTTCCAGTGTAAGTAAGCTTGTTAAAGGATTTTTCTAAACACTACTGGAGCCATTTGTCTTACCCTGCCTTTTTTTATATATACTTACACCTGTTTTTTAGAGAATTACTCAAACAAATGAACTTGCACTGGGAACAAGTGAAATTAAAAATTGGCAGGTTTTTCCACTTGTTTCAAGGGAAAGAAAATTTAAAAGACTCAATAGTGCGCTGTTAGGATGGATATTCATTGCAGGGTATTTTCTCTCTAGGCCTGTTAGACAGAAGCTAGCCTACTTTTTCCACATCAGATTTGCTGCAGTCTGATTCTGTCATTTTAGCCTCTTTTTCTTTTTCAGACTCCGTAAGTGCCTCACTCCAGTCTTCCTGTTGTAAATAAGTGTTGTGTTTATTGGCTGAAATAATGTGAATTTAATAATCCTGGAATTTTATCCCTTATGTTTAAGCAAGGATCTCATAATAGCCTGATTCATTGCTCCTCTCTGCAGAGCTACACCCCAACAACACTGCTCAATTTCTGATGAACACAAAAGAAATAGGTGGGACTTTTATCCTTTCCAAAATTAGTGCAGTGTCTCATGCTGGGAATAGAAGACATGATAAAATGAGGCCACATGTGGCATCTGTACACCAAACTTTTAGCTTGTCCTTTTGATCATCATCAGGTTTTTTTATCCACACCCAGGCATACTGGTACCGAGTTTGACAAGTCGTGAGCCTGGAATTACAAGGTTTTTTCAGGGTGGAGTGCAGCTCTGAGATACCAAGCGTCAAGATTTCACATCCCAGCTGGCACACTGTTATGTACTCTTTATCTTTTCAAATATCACAAAAGGCTCAGTTTCTAAAAATAACACCACATACACATAAAATACCATTCAAAGACTATGAAAAATTGGATAATTAAACAAAAGACAGACAGAACATAATAATTTCAAGTTCACAAAATGGGAGGATAAAAGATTACAACAGTTTTGATAAAAGATTATTCTCTACGGATCAGAATGTTTGGACTGGAGGTGCTAATAGCTGATATTTTGTTAATATTCAGTATCTTTACATTTAAGTGCTTTCATGCCACAAGGATTCAGTGTTTCCCCCAGAATTTTATTTTTGTCAGTGTCAAAGTGTCAACATTTAGGCCATCATGGGACACTAAAACCCTCCTCTGAAACCCAGACAAAGAAGGGAAAGAGTTTTGTCAGTCTGCGTTTGCCCTGTGATGGTCTCCATATTATTTCAGAAGCTGAGGAGCTAGAAATCTGGGGGAAATAAGGAGTTGTTTTTTTCCCCATTTAATTTAAAGACATTGAATATCAGTACAACATATTAGCTATTGGCAGCTTCAGTCCAAAAATATATGTATCAGTATTAGCCTTCGAAACAGTACTGGTTGAAAGCTGGAAGCCCAAAGCCCCCCTTCATTCATTTATTCTGTATCACTCCTGCAGTAGTACTGTAGCTGGTAGTCATCTTGTGTATGCAGTTCTCTCCATCTGTCCTGTGTTAGTTCTGCAGATACGTTTTTCTTTGAAGTTATACAATAGAAATTAATTCAAACTAATGTCCCTCTCAACTAACGATTTACCCGACCTTTCTTTGTACTCTGCAATGGCTGGAAAGAGAGCAAAGCTTGACTTTCCGAGCCATCTCCTCTTTGGAAGGGGGGGAGGCAACATTTCCCATTTAGCTACATCTGTAGTTGAGTCTAGTTTCCAACTCTTAGTTCTTTATCTTAGCCTGTCTGACAAAACAGGGACAGAAGTACACAGGCTTTCTGGGAGCTGGGTCAATGAAGAGAATTTTGTATTAGGAAGAAAATGGCACTCTCTTTCTCAACAGGCAATAAATATACAGATTAATGTACATTTTTGGGGGAAGTGAGCAAAACGGCTGTTGACCTTTCCACATCTTCCCTTGTTAAAGATACATGCTTGATTTTTTTTTTCTTTGTCAGATATTTGGGGCAAATTCATGACTTGTGGGAAATAAGTGTTTTGGAACTTTCCTGACACATCATAAATCAGAAAAAGTAGGTCTGCTTTACTCTAGTGGGTAAAACACTACAAATGCAAACCTTTTGCAGCTTTTAACCCCATGTAAAACTCATGATGAGCTGACACATGCAGTTAATCCTCAAATCAAACCAGAATATAAATTTTGGAGTGGAAAAAGCATGTTCAATATATGAGCATGTAGCAGAGCTGGGTGTCAGTGCGAGGGAAGGATAGAATTGTGTAGTTGTTTTATTACAATGAAAATACTTTCTTTTGGGGTTTTTTTTTGAGATACTCCCAGAATGCCTTGTGTGATCTGCTCTGTGACAGTGGAGGGCCGTGCCGAGGCGGTGATTGGCATCCGGTTCGGACTGTTGATTCAATCAATATTTAATTGCTTCCTCAGTCGCCCAATTCCAGAGTCTGTCTGTCATCTACATTTTTAACGAAGGGGAAGGGCTGGAGGAGTGTGTGTGTGTGTGTTAGAGGAGGGTGTTGGCATTGACCTTGTCCTGTATCTTTTGCCCTCTCACAATCCATCAGCAAACTTTCAGTGAGGACTAAGGCTGGGGATTTGTCTTCCTGTGTGAAAAGAATACAGATAACAGGGCGTATGGATTGTAAACTAGAAGTCACTTATCTCCACCATTGCTGAACAATTCTCCAACTTGCTCTTACAGCCAAGTACATGATTCTTATCACCTAAAGTTAAATTGATTTCTTGATGCTGCAAAAAATACACTCATGATTTGGAAATAAAGTCTCTATCATCGTTAGTTTCACAGTTACGGCTAAAAATCAGCAGTCTTCTAAAGGTGGGAATCACACATCCAGATCGCCACCAGAATCGAATCAGTTGGCTCAAGGCTGAACTGTCTACCAGTTTTAATCAAAATCGGTCATACATCTCAGAGATTTCCTGCTGAAAAGCAAGCTAACGTGGCGAGTCATAACCTTAGCAGAGGTAAACATTGAGTTACTTGCAGGGATGCATCACTGGCAGCGGGGAGGTGGTGGAGCTGGTTGTGTTTGTGTATGCTTGTGTTTAATATATGCATACACCTTTTTTCCTCCAACGACAACTAACCAGCATGCATACACAGAAATGAAATTATCGCCCATCTATTCCGCCAATACACAGAGTACCATCCATTTATGTAATTGCCTTCAGAGAGGTGACAAACCACCACCGGCTGGTTGAGAGCAGCCTCCCCTCATGATGATGATGCTCCGACACAGTGATCCTGTGTTTGGTGTCATGGTGCATTTGATGCCTAAACCTTCCCTTTGTATGGTTCCTGGGTCACCTGGCTTTGGATAACCTTTGATGCTGACCTTGAGATCTCCTGCGCCTCCCACAGGCAGAGAGAGAGAAGATATGTGTGTGTGGGAGTGCACAACAGAGCAAGAGATGATGTGCATGTGAGTGTGAGAAAGAGGATGCGTGTGTCTAAAAGAAGGCCAGTGGGGGCACTAATCCGCCCCTTGACAAGGCGTTAAGAGGGAGTAATGGGGATTTATCCTCCATGGAAATGAAAGGTATGATCTCAGCCCAGCAGCCAATTCCAAAGGCTGCTGATGCCCAGCGGCCATCTTGGGTCCAGACACAGAGGAAAGCTTAGTCTCCTTGCACATTTGACCTTTGACCCTGACACCAAACAAGTCACAGGATGCAGTAAACAGCACTGTTTAGCTGCAAAAATGTCATTAAACCCAGTGATGTAGCAGTAAATAAAAAGATGGCTGAGTTATGACCTCCACACAGCGATCATTTTGAGGCAGTCACCAATATAAACAAAAATCAATCAGAAAAATACTAATTCATGTTAATTCCTTAACTTTACCTTACATAGTGTAAATTTACATCCTACAGATGAATGTCAGCCTAAAACACAATGGATCAACTCTTTTCTGCAAACAAAAAGTTGGGTAAACTGAGTTTAGGTAGGTTTACTCTCCACAATATACCTGATAAGTGTCCCATCATGTATGTCACTGGAGATAATGGGCACCAGTTGAAATGTACAGTTTAATACTGAATGGAACTGGGGGGGGGGTTAAGGGAAACAATGATGAATAGACTTATGAATGAGTCTAGTGTTCTTACAATATTGTAGCATAGGAGTTACTTGCTTGTGTTGCTTTTGAGTGCGAGAGAGTGTCATGACTCCCCCAAAAATCTATTGAATGTGCTATGTGGAGCATTTTGTGTTACAACAGTACTAATGTTTCAACATTAGTATGACAGCAGTAAACAAAAAAGACCATTGCCAAGAAGTTTGGTCGCCTCTGTCAGCCTTTATGCTGCATTTTCCATTTTTGACCAGTAGGTGGGGTCAGTCAAGAAATCTGCTGTGTTGCTTTATGGCACAAAACAGGAAGAGGGTGCTGTTCTTCAAGAGCAAACGGAGCAAAAGCTTTCAGAGTTTCTGGCAGCTTCTGGCAGATGGTGGAAGGAGTGAAAGCCCAATGGAAAAATCAATAATTTCTGCCTCTTATCCTTCTGCTTGCTCTTCAAAATAAATAGAGGCATGGCGATGCCAGGGAGCGGGGACAAGTACCAACATCCTCTTTGCCACAGAAGGCAGCAGTGTTTATGGGAAATGTTTTTATTTGAGGGACACTAGCGCCAAAAATACCACTGGAGGCTATTATCCATGTTGACCATGGTCTAATTTGTTTACTGTATTTATACGTAGGTATCACACGTAATTTGACAATAATATGTTGATGATTAAAATCGCTGCACATAGCACCTTTAATAACAGCATTATAGCTTAAGTCAGCGTACAAAACTGTCTTTGGCTGTGAATGCAGTTTGCATGAGTTTCTTTCTCCAGGTAAGCTGAAAAACACGCCGGATCATGTACAAAAAAATAAATTGATCTGTCCCTTTAACGAACCCGTCCATGAAAGCTCATGTGCCAGCAGTCAGCGGTAGCAGGCGTGTTTCTCTGGGCTCCCCACGCTGTTTCTATTGTTGTAGCCATCCTGTTCTCTCTTCTCTCACAGCTCCGAATGCTCTACCTCTTTAATCTGCATGCATGTGTGTTTTTGTAATAATGGCTGTAAATGTGTTTGTCTGTCTGAAAGAGAAGGAGTGATAATTTATGGTTGATATTTCTGTATGTTTATGTTTGTGTTTCTGGAAAGAAAACCGTGAGAATTTATGGTTGTTTTCTGTTTGTGTGTGTATGTGTGTGTGTGTGTGTGTGTAAGTGTTCCTATGTGTTAATCTGTTTGTTTGTCCTTCTCATATCTCTGTAGTTGGCCGTTGCTGGATTGGGATGGTAAAAAAAAAAAAAAAAAATAAAGGAATAACACCCACCACCTTTTTCATTTCCCATGTCTGCGCCTGTAACTCTGAGCAGAGGTTTAACTGACGCCTGACTTTGTAGTCCCTCCTCACCCCCC
>OMLF01014130.1:0-12384 GCA_900302615.1 Holocentrus rufus
GAATTTGTGTTTTACAAAGTGATTTGTCTGTCGGAAACTGTGAAAAGTGTTATTTTTATTTTGTTCGGTGGTGAGAGAGGGGAAAGCCAAGAAAGAGGGACGGGACCGTAAAGGTGCAAAGTGGTCATGAGTAGCACTAAAATCGTTAAGAAGGCAATTACATAGCATGTACCATAGCCCAGAGGGTATCCTAAAATTGCGTCAAGATTGCAAAATTATTCTTGTGATGTGCAAATCTGTTCAGCCTCACTTCTCCTGTAATTTGATGGAAGCAGGGTCAGGTCGAGCTTCAGGCTGGGGATGAGTCCTCTCTGTCCATCTAATTCATGCAAAAACCTCCACTCCCAGCGTCTCCACAATCAAAATACGAGAAGATCCAAAGCATGCAGAGTCAGGTGTGCATGTTGCAAATGCATAGGGTGAGGTTTCACTGAGGTTTTGAGGCCATTCCTGTGAGCCACTCATCTGTGGTCAGGATTAACCCCACGCTGGACAGATTTAATAACTGGCCTAATGGGACCAACACCAGCGCTCTGTGATCAAAGGCCAAGAGTTAGGCTGCATTCTTTCAAGGTCAGTGTTCAAGAAGCTGCCTGTTTGGATCAAGCGTCTCTGTTTTGTATAAAAAACAACTAAGTATGGTTTTTGAAGGAGGACCCTTTGACTGGGAACTGAGATCCATTTTGGGTGTTGACCTTCTTTAAAGGTCAACACTGGTCTTTTGGGAGTTTCTGCCATTGGTCATCCAATTTTCTGACCAGAGAGGATTTGTACCAGAATCATCTCTGTGTCTGCAGTAGATAATCCTGTCCAGTGTGCATGCTAATTCTATGGCTTATAGTACGTTAAGTATCCAGTGGCGTGATTAGCATTATCCAAAGTACGAAGATAAACCTTTGAATAATCCAAAGTTTACTCTGGTTTTTATTCTACATTCTGTAGCACAATCTCAGTCTCTGTCGCCGTCTTGCTGACTTTGCTCACTTTCTGTGCAAAGAAAAGCAATTATACTCAGTCTTACAGGAAGATCTTCTGCCATTGAAAGTGCAATCTTATTGTCAAATTGTATCTGAATTTTTACCAATCGCTTAAACAAACGTGGCAGGTTTACATTTCCACTAAAATAAGCTATCAGTCCAGGCTTAGATCTGCTTCAAATTCTGATTTTCTCACTTTTGTTTAAGATTACTATAACACACTGTGTACTGTTCGGTATGCATGCTAATGTGTGCTAATGCTAACATGCATACCGAACAGAGCTATCAGGGGGCACAGAGATGATTTGGAATCAGTATTAGGTAAGGTGACCAACACAACCAAAATGTAGTTAAAAGTTAATATTTATCATCAACAAATAATGCCAGATGGAAGATGTTTGAATAGTTGGCCTAGCCTTATCTGCAGTATCCAACTGTTTTAAATACTTTCCCACTTAGCAGCTTGATAAGTGGCCCTGTTTTCAGAGAGGGGCCTTTTCAGATCTGGTATATGCGTTTGAGCAAAGTATGTTTTGAAGGCCCCAGCTGCTTTGCGGGTGGGTTGGTTAGTTTCATACGCCCTGATTTTGTGAGTAGGTAAGCACTAAGGTGGATATGGAAGTCTGGCAACACCCTCGATGCCGGCGTGTGTGTCTGTGTGCCTCTGTGTGTGTGTGTATGTGTGTGCGTGTGTGTGTATGATTATGGGTCAGGGGAGGCCACAAGCCCATGGTGGCCCAGGCAGCCCCAGGCCTCTCAGGTTTCAGAGCCAGGCATTCCTCCCTGGCTGCCCCATAGCTGTGAAAACCACAAAGCAGCTCCAACAACAAACACTCAAGGCACTGGGGGAAAGACAGCTAAGCTATAGCTAATCAACAACAGGACTTTTCTCTTTATTTTTTTTTTCTTATCCTTTTTTATGGTTGCAGGTTTGGAAAACAAAAAAAAAGCATTCCCCACCAGTGGCGATTTCCTTTATTTTTTATTGTTTTATTTTTTTCAGTGTGGCTTTTTTTTTTTTAAGCACATGGTCCTTGCTAAGCAGTGGCAGCTCTGTTTATGTGTGCTTGATCGTGTTTATTTGACAATTCCACATCTTGGAGCTTTTTTTTCCACTGAGATGGGTGCGGAACAGTAAACTCTCTGGGGTTGGGTTTACGTTTCGAAAATTTTGCTGTGGTGAAACATGCAGCTGATTTTGCGTGTGTGTTTATTCCATGCATGTAGTTAATAGTAATAATAACATAATTATCACTATTTGTTTGGCACTTTTCTTAAGTTACAGTTGTGAAAGCTGTAAACTGAAAGGAATAAAGAAGCAATAAAGCAAAAATTATGATTAAAGTTGAGCATTTTGATGAAGTTCTGTTGAAGCCGAAGTGATAGTAGCACTGTTGTCCATATTCATTTCAAAGTCCACATTTGGCATAATTAAATTTTCTAAAAGGACATTTGGTACAGAATCAACTGGAGAGCAAGTTCAATAGCCCATTGGCTTTTTATGTACAATATGTTATTTGGATATGCCTCTCATTGCCTGACTGAGTGCATCTGTGTTTGTATCTGTTTGTGTATTTTTTCCCCCTTTTATTCCATTAATACTTTCTTCATTGTGTTGCCAGGAACTTACCTCTCCTAGCAGGTGCTGGCGGAAAACAAACGTTTGTCTTTTCAGGACTATTTCCTGCCCTTATTCTCACTAAACAAGTTGGGCTCTGCTGATGTTTGGGAAGCCATCTTGGCGTGACAAGTCAAGTCGCCCGTTGATTGTGTGCAGTCCCATGAATCATTACTTTGTTTTGCTTTGCTTTGCAAAGATCCATTGAGAAGTGGGAGGGTGTAGCCAGGGCAATGCAATAAAAGTACATCGCGAGTCAGCTCCAGGTTAGCTGGGTGCAGTGCATTCTGGGTAACCGGTACCCTCTGGAATGTGTCTCACAATAGGTATGGACAGGCAGGGGAGACTGGGTGCAACGTGGAACCAGGCAATTTAAGGCTTTGTGTGCGGAGTGGCAGCTTACGGTGAAACACCTGCCTACCGGCTGCATGAACACAAACATTAGTTTTACTGTGTTTGTACCTGGCACTCAGTACCACTGCCGCTGTTTAGGAAGTGTGTGTGTAAGTGTGTGTGTGCGAGAGCGAGAATGCTTGGCTGATGGGACCCAGGAGACCATCTGTGTGAAGGTGTGTGCATGCGTGTGTGTGTGTGTGTCAGCTCGGTCTATATTCATGCAGGTGTTAAAATGTTTTTCTGGGGCTCTCTGAGGGTGTGTAAAGGCTGAGGTCACACCAGGACTCATTTTCTCCATGCCTCAGTGTAACAAAAATGGACAGCTTCATATTGAGTTTACCGTCAAATCATGACATTAACACATTTTCAGTCTGGAGGGCAAATGGGACATTTAGTGACGCCTTGTGATTCACGCTCATGAAAATATATTACCACTCGCTTTGCTTTCTTTTAGTTTAAAAATATCAGATTTAAGGGAGAGGGCCGCACTCCCTTTGTCTGTTGGTTGGATGTTTTCATCAGTCGCACCAGTCTGAGCAGACAGATCCATCAAGCCAAATGCCTGTCAACCCAGAGATTTGAATACTAATGAGATTCAAGAGGGTAACTCACAGCCTTTCCCTGCTGATTTGCTGAAGTCAGTTGAATTGTAAGTTATTTGTAGTTTACATAGTCTTGGGTCAGGCGTGGTCATTAGTTGGCATCACTCATAACCTCGGGAGGCTCACAGTCCCATACAAAGGAATTGATTTTTATATCAATTGTGTTTAGCCATGATGTGACAAATATACACAATGACTCATAGGTTTTCAGACTTAATAGTTAATAGTATAATAGTAGTTAATTTGTTTTGTCAGAGTCTAAACTCCAGAGTTGTTTTAGTTTTACCACCACCCACCATATAATATTAGTTACTTTAGCGAATGTCTAAATGAAAAAAAAAGAATAAACCACTATTGCTGAGGACATGCAATTGTCAAGTTGTTCAGCTATAGTTTTTGAAGTTCTACCATTGCCTCTCACATCTAAAAAAAAAAAATGAATTTGTCAACCAAAGATATTCATGGGCAAGACAGCCCTTGATTATTTGTTGTTTTTTTTTACTTTGTTCCTCTAAACTATGATTTTTGAATGAATTGCCTTATAGAACTGAAGTATATGTCTCCTTCAATCCCAAGTCTGAATAGCCCATTTTGAAGTCATTGCTTTTTTGTGCAAATTTAACAACAATAGTGAACAGCTTATTTGCCACTTCTGTACACATAATTAATATCAATAGGGAGAAAGGCCGTGCATGAATGCAAATTGTGCAAACATGGGAGGTGCCATCACTTCACAGCCCATTGAATTACCCTCTGACAGAGCCAAAACACATTTTGCCCAGCAGGAATTGATCAAGAGGGAAGTAGAACTTACATGGCAGGGCGGTTACATGGTGAATGTACGTAGCCAGTTACCTTTCTTTCGTGAAAGCAAAACACCATGTTGTTACAGCTGTTGAGCTATAATAGCACGCTGCCAGGAAATGGTCCATTTTCAGCTGCAGAATGGTTTGACTGGACACTTTTGAAGAAGTGTCATCTTGACTTTGTCGCATTCTTTCAGATACCCTTAAAAGACAGTGACAGTTTCTCTGAGTTGTGGGTCTTCTGTCACGCTTGGAAAGCCATGAATGATGAAGCTGTTCAGTAATTATGTAATAGTAAAAGAGCAATACTTCATGGATCCCTGTAGGGAAATTCTTTTTCGATTGGCCCTCTTAGCCGAGAGGTCAGAGGTCAGGCTCAGCTGCAGAACGGCTGCCCCGCAGCTGCTAAGATTTCAGCCATTTGCTCAAGTGCACTTCAGCATGGGGGATGCTCGCTGACATGATGGCTTCAACGCAGATCCTCTGGTTGTAGAATGGTTTTTCCTTTTCACCATGCCACCCTGCTGCGCTGATTCCTCACTGCCAAATGCGTATGAGTGCTCAGTCTGTGACCTTGAAAATCCAAAGAAAGCAATGTCTTATTCAAAATTGAATTATCATATTTGACCATAGTCACTGTATTTCGTGATGCCAGTTGGGTTGACTATTGATAAGACTTGCCAACACCCATTTCCCTCATTGATTTGATTTCTTAATGATTCCTTTTATCCGTTTCTAAAGCTTTTCAGAGAGTGAAAGCATTTGAAACCATCACACTATACATTGTGCGTTCACACTGTACGTATTTCACAAGTTAACAGCCATTTGACATTTCATGTACTTCATGAAATCTCCCTCCCCATTTTTATTAAAAAGCAATCACTCTTCTTGTTGATGTTCACCACGTCTTTCCCCACTATGCACATCCCACTTGCCAACATGATGTCTGTACGGTCCTGATGCGGTCACGTTGCATGTTGTGCAGATGCAAACATGAAGATTATAACAAAAAATGTAAACCTGTGAATTGATCAAAATCATCAAATAAAAACAGGTAGCAAGAGCGCCTCTGGCTTGTGCTGTTGTGTGTCAAGACACCCTGAAGGAGGCAGTTTTAGCTAGTATGCATTGTTGTATTTTTAACCATGCAGCCCTTTAAACCAAGTGTTTTTAACTTTTGTAATCCACTTGAATGCCTGGATCTGAATCCAAATCACGTGTTCTCAATACGTATCCACATTTGAAACGAGGACTGTGTGTAGATCTAATTCAAACAAGCATTACTGCTCAAAAATATGAAACATCTGAAACCAAAATCCTTCTCTACGACGGAGCCCGGCCAGTGCTCGGCCTCCAGTGATGTTTTTTTCTAATCAATTACTGGGCCTAAATCCGCAGTATCCCTCCTAACCTGGCTGTCTCTGCTTCTTCCCCTCTCTCTGTTTCTCTCTGCCTCTCTCTCTTTGTCCCTCCGTCTGTCTCTACAGAGGATTTTCAACTCATTTGTGTACACCGAGAAGACATCAAACGGAGAGACAGAAGTGCAGCAGGTGAGTAACAAAGGCTTCTTTCCTGTGTGTGTGTGTGTGTGTGTGTGTTCGTGTGTTCATGTGCGCACGTGTGCATATGTGATTTGAGCATGCATATGTTCTGGATGGTGTGTGTTTGTGTTCTCGTGTAGTTGTCAGTTGAGCAGCAGTGAATACACACACACACACACACACACACACATACACACACACTAGCCATCAGAGGGAGAAAGAGGTTTATTAAAATTCTACGGCTGCTGTCTCATTGGCTTTGAAGTTCTCTCTCTGTGTTTCCATTCCTCTGTTGCACAGCCTCTCTCTCTCCTGCTGCACAATATGAGAGCAGAGCTGCAGTCAGACACAATCAGAGTTGGAGGGAGAGAACTGCAGCTTTTTTGAGAATCTGACTCCATTTTGGCCAGGGAGAATAACTTCAGAGGATTATGTTGCAGGATGTGCCTCTGTTATATATGTACAATCAAAGTGATTCATTATCACTGTTGTTTTTGTTGTAATAGGAAGCCAGCTAGAAATGAGCAGGACTTCAGTCTGATATGTTTTGAATGCCAGAGTCCAGCAGTGAAAGTTTCCCATTTGGGTCCTAGGTTGAAAAAAATGTGAAGAATTCCTGGCATCTCGTGTACTCTAGTAGTGAAACACTTGATTGTGGGTAGGTATGGGTTCCTGTGTGTGTGTGTGTGTGTATGTGTGTGTGTGTGCGTGCGTGCACACACACGGACAGGATCTTGGAAGAGTGACAGTAAACACCAGACTGGTAAACAGCCACCAGCAAGAACAGACAGGTTGATGTTTGTTTGCATTTCCTCTGTGACTGTGTTTGTGTGTGTGTGTGTATGTGTGTGTTTGTGAGAGAGTCTCTGTATGCGTCAGTCCATGGGCGCGCGTGTGTGTATGTGTGTGTGTGTGTGTGTGTGTGTGTGTGTTCATTGAGTGATACATCTCTGGCCTTGCAGCTATTTACCATTCCAGAAGCAGCTCAATTGGCCTTGCAGCGATGCTGTTTCTTCCTCTCAGTGGCAGCTCAGCCTTTTGGCTAGCTAACGTACAGAAACACAACTTAACATGGCTCTGTTTGTACTTCATTCATACAAATAGACTTCACTGACACAGAGTAGGCCTAATTGCAGTTGGAGCTCAGGCTGGGCGATATATTGATTTTATATTGATCCGGTGAATCTGGTTATATGAGACTAGATATCATCTGTAGATATTGTTAAATTGTCATATGGTAGATGTGTTGTCTTTTCCTGGTTTTATAGGCTGCATTACAGTAAAGGGATGCCATTTTGATGAAGTCATTAGACTTTTCCAGATGTTATAAGAGTAAGAGTAAGAGCAGCCTTTATTGATCCCCCATAGGAGAATTCAGAGAGACACAGGAGCAGCAGAAGTAGATAACAGAAATGACAAAAATTACATTTCTTTCTATGGCCCTATACCCTACAAAATAAATTAGAAGCCAAAAAAAAGCAAAAACATAGCCATATATTATTTTACATGTGTATTATGTATATGTACACATGGGCATGAAACCATGTGGCAGCTATTAATTGCCTTTACCTGCTTGGTCATCATATCCACATCACGAATAACTTCATATCAGAGATCTCTTGTGTGTAAATATCTCATGCATGAATCAATAGTCATCCCAACAATATCATCACAATATCAATATTGAGGTAATTATATATCATGATGTTCGATTCTGCTCATATTGCTTTGCCCTAGCTGGAGGCAGTTTGTTCCGTGATTATCTCTATTCAAAGAAGCTTCATTCTACAGCACGATGCTTTAGATTAAAGTTTGGTATCACATGGAGAGGGTGTGTTTTAATGAGCTTGGCTGCCAGTGTGACAGGGATTTTACTCGTTTTGGGTCCTGGGTGGAGGAGGTTTAACTCTGGACTGTTTTATTTCCACAGCCAGCTCACAGAGTGCCCATATATTGTATTCCCCATACCCCTTTTGAGGCAGGCACCAAGCACTTCAGACGACAGCCCTGGCATACTTGGCACGATTCTTCTTTTTTCCCCCCCCCTCTCTCTCTCTTTCTCTTTCTCTCTCTCTCTCTCTCTGGGCATAGGGGCTCACTCCCTGAGCCAAAGCTAGGCTCAATTAGGAGTGGATGATGCAGAGGAAGAGAGCTGGGGAGGAGAGGGAGGAGAGGGCAAGGAGCTACAGAGAGGAGCTGCTGGCTTCTCAGCACTAGTTTCTCCTCTGGAAACTCATTAGTCAGACAGAGACACAGACATCTGTCCCTCTCTAATGACATGGGCCCCCTCTCTCTCTCTTTCTCTTTGAGTCTGTTCCTCCAACTCTGTTTCGCTCTGTCTCGCTGAGCCTCTCTCTCTGCCTGTCTTCATCTCTGCATTTATATTTATGTCTCGGTTTCCTTCCTCAGTATTCCAGTTTTCTCTCTGTGGGCGAGCTGCACCAACATGGTTCAATTTAATTGAACTATTAAAGAGAGTAGAATTATTGATAATTTGAATTTAGTAAAACCAGCATTAAAATAAGTAAACCTGGATTTATAATTAAAAAAGCATGGTGTTGCTCAGAGTAAATTAACTCTGGATTAGTGAATGTAAGATCAATTATTACGGCTTATCAGCGCGGCTACGAAAAAATGGTGCTGGTGCTGATAGGGTTAAACGGAGCCGGACTGTGATTGGCTGAAGTGGAAAAACACATCTGATTGGCTGAAGACGTTTGTGAAACTTTTAGCTGTCAGGGAAGTTTCAACAATGCACGTACAAATGTAATGGAGTCCACATGAATCCAAACGAATTTGTAAATAAAAGTTGTTCTCAGTTGCAAAATATTGCAAAATATTTGTGCATAAGAAAAATATTTGTAAGCACATTTCTGTGTTTATAAATCATGACACACATTTGTGAATATTTTTGTTTATTTGTGATTATTGAGACTTAACTGACTCGATATTTGTGTCAGGTTAGTGAAAGCTGATAAGTGAAGGGTTCCAGACATCTGCTTGAGTCAGTGAAATTCAATGTGTTGTTTATTTGTTAGATCTGTCTGACTTTTGTAGTGAGAATTGTGCACGGAGCACCACAGGATCCAACCAGCAACCGACCCAACCAAAGATTAAGGTTACTGTTGCAACAACCTTACCATAGATATGATTTTCAGTGCCTCAGGATCATAATTATTTGCTTGAAAAAATGTGGCAATAGATTAACAATCAGTGTCCATGTCCTCCATCTCATCTACAGTCTGTGGCAGGTCCACCTCCACTGGCCGGTGGCTGATAGATGATGAATATTTACCCATGTGGGTGGAGATGTAGACTGCTTGGCCACGCACCAAAAAGCTTAATTGAGGGTGGCTGGGTTTGAAGCAGTAGAGCCGTTCACATTTTGAAAAGCCAGCGGGTGAGTTGAGGAGAGGCGAGTCTGGTCTTCTTGTGCAAGGAGAGAATGAAGTTTAGTTTATTAAAGTATTAATCCTAGGGACAGTAGTCACTGTGTCTATGGCAGAAAGTTGGATGTGGAGTGACAAATATATCATTGTCCCCTGAGTTCTGGGATATCGCCACGGCAACAATATATTACTTTTATCATTAAATTCTGCATTGCTAGTAATTGTATTGAGTGATACAGTAGAAGATAGTAACTCAAAGAATTAGAGTAGATTTTGAAAGTGAATGGATGCCTTGCAAATGGTGCCTGATTCATTTCATAGGAAGCAGTGAACTTATGTTGTATGTAATGCACACATGAATAATGGACAAGAGAAAGTCAGCAAGATCACGCACTAACTCTGCAGAGTTGGCATAGAAACTATAAGCTGTGAAATACAGATGAACCACAGAATAATAACATATGCATCTGCACGCTCCACCAACTGTGATTTTAATGTATTTTGACAATTGTAGAGAAACATTGTTTTTAAAGTTATGGAAATATCAATGTTTATGTAAAATTACCATAAGTTCCTATAATGTAATATCGCCAAGGGAAGTTTGTAAAAACTAGCAGCAGTATTATAGCTGTTTTTGACCCTGGGTGTGTGTGTGCGAGACCATGTAGCAGCTACAGACGTGCCAGTCACAACCCAGGTGGATAAAGTGTTGTGCAGTGGTGACATTTAAAAGCTACAACTACAACTCTGTTAAAGTGAGATTTTGATTGCCATTATTCTGGTCTGGACTACTGCACATTCTGTTAACCATTTTGCCACATGCCTCCTCAGCTGTGTTTATCAATTTACCAGCTGTATGACTGTTGAAAATTACAACCACAAGGTCATCTTTGCAATTTCAGGTCTTGCCAAAAGTCAAAACACATCCATTTCTCTCCCCATCATTTGCATACATTCATTTACAGCCTCAACCTGAGATAACTGACATGTAATCTCTCTCAAAAATAGAATAATTTTTGTTGCTTCAGTTCATAATATTTAGTTGTCATGATTCCAGAGCATGTTGCATCATGCCCTGGTCAAATATCCTTCCACCTGTTCAAGTTATTATTTATTTCCACAATATATTGAGATATAAGATAAGATATAGTCTTAAAAGTTGTTTTTGCAAGTGCAGTCATTTACAAGCTCTCACATCCCTCTCATGTGTTTGATTATTCATGCTTATCCAGGAGTTGTAGTAATTTGCACTGTGGACCCGTTTGTGCCTCTGCATAAATGTTGGGTGCAGTTGTTACTGCCTTTCATATACTAATGACAGACCTTTCATCCTCAATGATTTTACCAGAGGTTATTAAAGGCCCTCCAATGGCAAGAACCTGTTTTTATCTGTCTTTAAATATATATATAAAAATAAAAGCGCTTCCTGAATGGATCAAAGTGACACCTAACACCATTACAACACCGGATCTGTACAGTGAATAAGGTCAACAGTAATGTCCTTGACAACAGTGAGGCAGTGTAAAGAAGCCTTTAGACCAGCGCGGGGAGCATAATTTAACAAAGCAGGTCTTCTGAAGAAATGCATGACATGTGCATTAGAGTATTATTTTACCATGCTGGGCACCTGTCTTCTCATTGGGTCGACCCATTGATTAAATAACTTGGCTTTCCTAATAGTCGACCCAACCTCAACCCTGCACTCCAAAGCAGGCTTCGGTCACACCATAAACACCACTACCAATGCATGCGGCGGATGCTTGGCTGGCGTAGCGGAAACCTCAAAACTCTGCCATGAGACACCAGGCACCAGCACCCAGTCTACCCATTCCAGTCCTGTGGCTGCACCGACCCCACTGGGTGCTCCAAGCCATGCGAGTGGGCCGGGTGCGTGAGCGAGAGGAGAGAGGAGCCCTGCCTCTTTGGAGAGTGTGGTTAATTTGCGGAGAGCAGGTTGGAATGGGCGGCTTTGGCTGCAGTGTGCCAGTCTGTAACCTAATCTGTAACTTGCAGGGCTACAAGTCTCTGGTTTCTCTGAAGTCGCTCTGTCAGTCTCTCTCTCTCTCTTTCTCTCTCTCTCTCGCTCTCTGTCTCTCTCTCCTTCTCCATCTCCCTCCCTCCGGCTATGGAAACACTCCTCAGCTGAACACTGGCCCATTTTCCCCCCTTTTAATGCAAAGTCCACCAGAGCTAATTGCCTTGCTGCCATGCATGGACAGTACTGTGTGTGGGGTGTGTGTTTTACTTCATGTTCCTCTGTGAGCGTGCACTTGTGAGTGTGTCTCGGTGCCCTGTGTTTGAGAGCAAGGGCCTGTGTTTCTTGTGGTAGAGTAGTAGTAATTGTGGGCTGTGCCTCAGGCCCCTGTTAAACCCTAATAGGAATAGCGGCTGGCTGATTAGGTGCACCAACAGTCAGCGGGTCGTGGTACATTTCCCTGGTCCTGGCCTGAATCACACCACTTTCACAGGCCTCGGTAATTATGGGACATGGACAAAGGGGGTCCAGTTACTGTCGAAATAGTCCTTTTTTTCTGTAGTGAACACGGCTAAGTAGCTAACCCATGCAGTTTATTAGTTTACTTTGTTAAATGTGAGGTTTTCTCTGTCATGTATACTGGACTTTTAGTGGGTTTGTGTGTTCTGTAACACTGCGTCAGAACTAGAGTGGTGGAGACTTAAAATGCTCCAAGTTCTGGTTCATTTCCCGGGCTCAGACATTAGTATGGTGATTGATGATATCAATATGGGGTCATGCTTCCATGCCTCATGTAAAAAGAGCGAAAATGACTGTCCAACCAGTTATGCAACATAATGAGCTGTGTCAGTCTGTTCCTCATGTTCAGACAGGGTGGGAAGAGGACCAAAATATCCTGCTCAAGTAGAAGTGCTCTTGCTTTGATTATGTTCTGCTCAAGAAGTCAAATTACTCCTGTACATGTTTGGTAGCTCTTATAATATGCACTTAGGGTGTAAGTCACTGAGATAATGTGATCTAGCTATATTGTAATGCAATGAAATGCAAAAAAAAAAAAAAAAAAAAATAAAAATGAAGAAT
>OMLF01014132.1:8344-59085 GCA_900302615.1 Holocentrus rufus
AAATATATACAAATATATATATATATATATATATATATATATATATATATATATATATATATATATATATATATATATATTTTATGCACTCCTATTTCCCCAATGTTATTTAAGTCAAAGTATTAGTAATTTTCTGCAAGAGTTTAATTAAAAATAGTGGATTTATCAAGATTATGAGCATGTTTCAAAAGTTCCCATCCCAAATCTGCCATCAAAATCTATGCGAAAAAAATCTTCTCAGTTTATGAAATGAGAAACTGTGCTATCATAAAATGCATGCATCAAACCTGCTCAAACATGTGGAGGAAATATTAAGTAAGCTACCATTAACTCCAACAATAAATGCTCGACTTTTGCCATGATAATACCTCAGTTACATGCAGCCAGCTACAGCCTGTTAACCCTCATTACCCTCAGTTAATTGGACAGATCTTAACCCCCTACCTGCCGGTCCCATCAGTAGGTTCATTTTTGCTGTGTGGCCAAGCTTTATTCAAACCCACCGAACTTTATTTGAAATTCTTGTGGAGATTGCAAAGTTTCAAAGATCCCAAATATGTCCTGCTGAATTCCAGGGAAATGTGCATAAAATGATGCACAAGATATCCTCTATTTGATGTAATGCTGCAGCCATAAAACAATGGGATCTTGGCTTTGAATATTTTACTCAATATAAGTGTGATGGAGCTTCAATAATGCTGGATCCAGCAGATACACAATATTTATGTGATGTTGTCCTACAATATGGAACAAAGTATTTTTTCCTAACTCTGAAGTTACTTAAGAGAAAATTTTAGGGAAAACCAGGCATTAACATAAGGGGATAATCACTGGTCAAATATTACATTATTTAGCCACAACTCTGTTTTGTCTTCTGTTTTGTCCCAGCGCTTTTATTTTGAAGCCCCACAAACGGGAAACTCAGCACAGGAAGTGATGTCACATGGCGACTACCATCACGATAAAGGTTTGCGAAGTGTCGCTTTTGCAAAACCAAGGAGAGTACAATATGTAGAGGCGTTATATTAAATATGGAGCAAAATGTCTATGTAACACATAAAAGATGATAAAATATACCATATAATGGTATATTTTGATGAAAGAGTGCTTGGGGATGGGTAAATTTACAGCCTAAAAGGTATTAGTTCATAACTTTTCAACCATCCGACCATTTAAATTTAATACGACTTAATGTGACCTAAGTGCATAATGAATTTATGCCATATCGATTCTGCGTCAGCATAAAATATTCTGCAAATAAACAAGTGTGTACACGTGAGCTAGAAAGGTGAGTTAAGATGCGTTTTACCTCCCACATTCCTGATTTTTAACCCACAGCAGTGCCAGCAGCAATAAGGGTTTTGTTTTGAAAATGTTAAGCGGAAGTATTCATGTTTACTTTCTCTGACTTGACAGCCGGTGATTAAAAAATGGTGCTACAACGGTGATTTTGACGCCAAACTGACTCTTTTCAGCAATAACCAAGTACACGTTTCCTTCACAGTCGGTGTAACTGTTCCTACATCACAAGCTGTCTGAAAATAATTTACGTAAAGGTTTATCTGTTGAGACATCTATGCTGTAGCCATAAGCACGGTATGTCCTACTCTTGGTCAACTTAATAAGGTTATTTGCCTGCATAGTTATATCTTCTTTTGACGAAAGTATGAAATATTAACTTCTGTTCATATACCTGACAGTGGTTAACAGGAACAAAGGACTCAGCTCGTTATTGTTTTAATACAGCGCTCCCACACTTAACCACACTACAGCACGGATGTAAACACTGTAGCAACATTACTGTAGCAGTTATAGAAACTCTGTATAGGATATAGATAGACTATAAATCCTGTATCCTTTCATTATGAATATGCGTAAATGACCACGTAGATCTATGAGCGTTTCAGCGTATATGAACATAATAGCCTGCAGAAATATATTTGGCATTTAATGTATTTTATCCAAGAGCGTTTTAGCCTGCAATATATGTACACTTACATTTTGAATTGTGAAAAAAGCTCTCCAGGAGGATATATTTCTGATAGGATGATGATTTTATAAAATTATATTTAAATGTCTGATTCAGGTGTAAATAGTCTCATGTGGCTGGCTTGCTTGCTGTCTTTCTTTCTTTCTCCTATTGTTTTGGTGCGGGGGCTGTACTGTACTGTGCGGATGCCTTTTGTTTTTTTCTTTTCCAGTGAAGTTAAACATTACTGAGTCATTAACTGCATACTTTTGAACGGGCTATTGTGCAGTACAAATGTCTTTGTGTTAATATTATGCACAGCATGATAGTAGAGTTAGACTGCCACACTGGTTTGCTCATACATCACGGTGATACTGGCCTTTTATTAAAAATCACATGCAGCCACCTCTGATATGATGGATGTAATGCAGTTTGACTGATTACATCTTTTTTGTGTCCATGAATGTTTTATTATTATTAGTTCTAGCATTAGCAGTAACAAGAGTAGTAATAGTATTTGGGGTTTCAGTGTCCTGTGATAGTTTAAATGCTATTTCCACCTAGATGAATCATAATTTTGAGAAACACTGGCCATTCAAAGATACTGAACAGCAGCATAAATCATATTCTACTGGCAGCATCAGCAAAAAAAATATTACTATTGTTATTTAAAATCTGTGTCAGTCAAACCCTAATTAACAGCTTTTTACTAATGAATGTCGTGGCATGAATCCCAATGAATGGAGGACTTTGCTCTGTCTGCACAGGCGGTGAGAATGACAGTCCTGAACCTGTCCTTCGCTGCATGTGGCTTCCTGGGCATCTACCAGCTGGGTGCCGTAGGGGCCTTCCTTCGCCACGGGGAGAGGCTGCTGGCCTCCCTGAGGGCCTGCGCCGGGGCCTCCGCTGGATCCCTGGTGGCCGCCGTAATGATCACGGCTCCGGACAAATTGGAGGTAGAGTGTTTATGCAGTCCGTGGAATCAAGCTGTGACTGTGTGCAGCAGGCCAGCGGTTCTCAACGTGGGGTCCGGGAACCCCCCCAAGGCATCCTTGAAGGCATCTCAAGAGGTCCCCTGCAAAATGAAAAAGTTTCAGTTGTAACTGAATTCACTAGGAATTATCCCACTAAGAGAATGTATAACAAAGAGTATTTGAATCATAGGTGTCAGTGTCATTGCTATAATGTTCGTACCCATAGTCTGACAGTTCTGTTCAGGTCCAGTGTAGTTCTGACACATTGAGCATCAAGGATTTTACAAACCGGCTGGATGAAATTGTTACGTAAAGTTCTTTCAAGTAAAACACAAGCCTAAAGTCATATTCAGAGATCATGAATATGTGGATCACTAAAAAGACAGAAAAATTAATCCCAACTATGAAAATCTTTCCATATAGGGCTTTGGACACGGGTCGATTTAGACAGAAAAGCTACAATATGTTTACACCACGAACTTCACGCTCCAAAGCTGCATAGACTTGCATTTTTTCCAATTCCAGTTTGGACCATATTTTGTACAAAATCAAATCCTGTGACCTTCAACCTCCATGTAGACTCAAATCAAAATTTATCAGCTTTGCTGTGACATTAAGTAAAGCTAACGTCATTCACCCGAGACAGTCATAATTTTGGCACCACAGCAGCTAGGCTGAGCCAGCATTAGCAGGGAGGACGATACACAAAAATAGTAAGACATTATATGACTTGATTTGAGGAGACAGTCAAGACTGGAAGGCACAAAACGTGTTGGAAACAATTTCAGGTGAAATTAATATTGATTATTGGGGTTATGTGCTTAATAGCTAGTACAGGGCGTAGATCCAAAAACAGATATGTACATGTGTCTTTTCCACATTGCTGTCAGTTCATATTGCTGTCAGATATGGGTTACATCCTTGAATAGATGAACAGTCATCCAAAAAACTCAGATGTGACCGGCAATTTGGATGAGAGCCTGAGGTGTGAATGCAGTCTCAGTGACTCAATACACAGTCATAAGCCACGGGGCATGGCAGTGAGGTGTGATGCCATCGCAGGATTTGTTTTGTTCCCTGACAGCACTGCAAAGATTTCACCTATAAGTTTGCGGACGGCGTGAGAGGACAGCGGTTTGGAGCCGTCACGCCAGGCTATGACTTCATGCTCACACTACGGTAATTACTGTCCTGATACACGACAAGCACTCATGTGGAACTGAGGAAACATCTGAGTTATTTTGTAGTAATAGCAAAATATCAGATTTGCATCACTGCGCTTTGGTGTACGGCCAACAGAGTGTGTAATAATTACACGTCGCCGTAAAAGCATTGAGTTTATGGCACCCGGCGGTGCTGTTATTAAAAACTTGACAAATGAGCATCTGTGGCTGGCTACTCTCTAGGGAGGGGATAGAGGAGATTCTGCCCAGCAATGCCCACAGTCTAGCTGATGACCGCCTCCATGTCTCAATAACGCACTCCAAAAGCGGCAAGAACCACATCGTGTCCAGGTTCGCCTCAAGGGACGAGCTCATAAAGGTATACTGCCAGCACAATGCCTGGCCACATTTTCTGTCCATGCTTTCTTTCCATAAAGTTCATCTTTTTAGTATAAACCACAGTCATAAAATGTTTTACATCCTCATTTCCCCCCAGTCTACAGCCTGGTTTGAGTTTTACAGGTTTGAGCAGAAAATGACTCTCAGAAAGTGAATACATGTATTATAAATCTGCACGTCTCTAAGCAATGCCTGAGATATGGCTACCAGTGAGATCTGAGTCTTGTGTGCTTGGCATGTTGAAGGTTATAGTTGTTGCTCATATTTGGAGGAGGTAAAGCTTTGCAATATCAAGCTGCCTCAAGCTACAATATAGAATCATCCTTCTTTATGGCTCTGGGTCAAACAGCAGAGTTTACTGACATGATTCATTTTGCTTCTCTTATAATCTCTCAAGGCGCTCTTGGCCAGTAGTTTTGTGCCTGTTTACGCTGGAACGCGACCAGTGGAGTTCCAAGGACAGGTAATGGGCCAATTCAGTCTGCTAGAAAGATGCACTGACCACACTGACCCTGGTGTTATCTCTGTCCGAACATTCCAAACATTTTTCTCCAGTAGTCCAATAAACTTAAAAAGTGTTTCTGGGTGATGTGAAATCATTCTTTGAAAGGAAAAGAAAGGCATTCACCTCTGTGCTCAGTTAACCCAAAGCCTTGGAGATCATCCTTGTCCACTGACTCAAACGGTTTTGGGAAAAAAACAAGCTCTGTTCTGCTTCTCCTCTGGGTTTCTGGTGGATTTCCCAAATGCATTTTAATTCCCAAATCAGCAGTCAGTACGGCGTTAACATACTGTACCATGGAATAAACATGGGCTTGCTTTCTGTTTTCTCTATCCGGCTCCAAAGTTTTAAATCATCAAACCTCTGTGGAACTGCTCTTGTTTCGTTAGAAATGGATCGATGGAGGATTCACAGACAGTCTGCCCATTCTGCCAGTAGGACGTACCATTACTGTATCCCCATTCGCCGGGCCTCAGGATGTGTGTCCCATCCACAGGGGGCGCTTCAAGAACCAGCTCAGACTGGCTAATATGAATGTAATGGTGAGTGTTTGAGCAATATGATTACAAGACAGTGGTCAGGTATCCCTCAGGGCTCCTTTAGAGGGTCCCAGAGGGTTCTCAGCAATGGAATGGTTTTAAAGAACCGTACCAGTCTTATTTTGACTTCTTGTCAACAACTGTGATTGTATTTGTCCAGCACAGATATTTTTTGCATAATTGTGTACAGAATATATTTTGGTAGCTTAAAGGTCAAAGCTAAGTTAACCCTATTTACTGCTATTCATGTTCAAAAAATTTGAGAAACTGCTCCATGAAACTGCAAAGTGACTATCCACAGTGTGAATGCTTGGCTGTCAGATTAAAATGACCATAAATCCATTAAAATTTGGACACCTGAAAGGAACTATGGTTGAGCAGCTGCTCAGCGGCTCTCTTCAGCTTTTTTTGTGAGTGGTTGTGATTAACAACCCAAGTATAGTGGAAGACAACAATTGGCTGAAAATTGCAACACGAACCAAGGAAACATATTCCTTACATGTAAACTAGAAACAGAAGAAACACTTGCCATTCAACCCAGCATACACCTAAACAAAGCAGCCAGCTCCAGCTATGCCATTCACATCCTACTGGAGCACTTAAGAGTTAACAACTGAACCCAGAAAACTTGTTCCAGCTTTGAACAAAGAAAACATTTGGTTATTAGTGCACAAATCTTGATCACATTGGAACTGTTTTATTCTATTGTAATAAAAAAAATTGTGCACTAATACCAAATGTTTTCTGCTAATTTTAGCACATATTCTGCACACACTTACTTAACCAATATTTATTACACACAGCTGTGATCACAACTGTTCGCGTGAAGTCAGAACAGGACTGGTATGGTTCTTAAATTTTCCCATAAATTAATTTATTACGTATTATCCCAGTTAGAGAATGCATGATTGCCATAATCACAGGTTTCATTCTCACCACTATTATCTTTCTATGTATGTGTAGACAGTTCTACAATTCAGCACTACAATAAATCAATGACAAAAGTCTTTCTTTGGACAAAATATAATTCTCTTCTTGCTCTAATGCTCTAATGTGCATCTGTGAAATGAAAATGTTGGCCAACCTCTGCACTACACACAATAGTATATACATGCCTGTTAGACTTAATGCTTTCTCAGTCATTGGCCATGTAGTAGGCTGTTTTCATTGATTTTTTGTCTTTTTGTTCATTTATTTATTGTTACATTTTGTATTCTCGCTCATTTGCTTAGTTTTCCATGGAGAACATCATACGGCTGAACCAGGCTTTGTTCCCTCCATCGCCAGCTCGTATGCGGTCATTATGTCAAGACGGCTTCGATGACGCAGTGAGGTTTCTGAAGAAAGAGGCATGGATGCAATAAGAGTTGGTGTCCCAGTGTAAAAGATCTTGTTCGGAAAAATTTTGGTTCAAATGCCTATAAGCATGTACAGCCAATAATGTAAGTCAGAGTGGATTTTATGGATTTTAATTTATTTAAGATCTGATTTTAGGCTTTGTTTATTTAATTATTGAAATAAAACTGCTGAAGATGAACATATTGCTTTCTTGGCATCTAGGAGGCCGTGTGATGTGACCATCACCTCTGTTGCGTTTCAATTTGTCGATATACTTAAGATGCCTTTTATTAGAGGATAAAGGCCTCAGTGTGAATGTATAGCGCAAAGCATGAAAGGTCTAGCATCAACCAGATAAGCACTACCACAAAACAGACTCTGGGCATTTTCCTGTTCTATATGTGACAGTGGCTGTACATGATGAAAAGCACTCATGTGTGGACGGACTCTCCATCAATTTTCCAAGGAGGCATTTAATTTCCCTCAGCTGGAAGCAGTGGTGAGAGAAGGGGGAAAAAAAAAAAAAAGGAAGGTACTTCACAGGAAGTACATACTGCTGTCATGGATGTTGGAAGTCCTCCGGGACACGGATGGAGTGCCTTCTTTGAAGTGCTGCCACAGAAATGGACGTTTCAACTCGGCGGTTTCTCTGCTTCTGGGTTACCGTTTGATTTCCTCCAGCGTCGCGGAGACGTGAGTGGGGTTCCAGATCAGTTTTCGGGCAGTTGAACCGGCGCGTGAGAGCTACACCTCCCCCAGGACAAAGTCAGATCTTCTGAGGATACAGTGCAGTCCGCTCCTTCAAGCAAGAGGCAAAGGCAGACTGATTATGTTGCACTGTCCCCACATAGTTGAGCTATCAGTGCTGTACTGGCACCAATTACAACATAAAGACTTTTGTCCTTGCTTCACTACAGGACATAAATTCCTATTATCTTACACTGTATAGAACTGACATTTTTCTGAGCTTAAAAACAGCACACAGGACCAATGAATTACCTCACTTCAGAACATTTTATTACTCTTGATTTTTGCATTATGTAACAACTAAGAAACAACTGTCTGATGCGCACATGCAAACCATTTCTTGACTCGAAACCAAGCATACACACGCGAATGTACCCACCAGTGTTTCCCCACTAGTATTATGCAATCCCACCTGCCGTTTCTAATAATGAGGCTCAATTAAGGCCTCTCCTTAATTCACAGTTTCCACTTGGGGCAAGATGTTCCCCAGCCTATGTTTTTATACATTGTTTAGGCTCCTCTTCTTGGAAAGTTCTGTCTCAATAACGGCACACCAGAGGGGACTATTCTCTGGAAACAGGCCAACTTAAGAAGCCCATTTGTTTTTGTAATTATTCAGCTGCTGACTTTACATTACCTCAAAAAGTGCACACACCTGCAACGTGTCTCTTCCTGTCCAAATCCACAGAAATGCAGCAAAGGTAAACTTTAATTAACACTAATTTCATTAATGTCCTTGATTTTAACTTACATTTATCGGTCGAATGTGAACTGCATTCAATTAGGATAATTCAACATCTTGAGGTGACTGAAGCTTTTCAGCAGTGAATTGGACATTCACCGGCACAAAGTGAAACACGGTATTGAAAATACCATTGAAAACCCCCACCTGTCTATCTCGCAATGACTGGCAGACTCTGGTATTATAGCTGCATGAGGCAAAAGGTGTGAAGTTGGTGAGTGCAGCTTTCTGTGGATGGAGTGTTTTCATCCGTCACTTCCTGCATGGAGGAGTTTCCATAGAGACACCAGAATTTCTTCAGGGCAAATAGGGTGAATCGACAGCATCTTAATCAGCGGAGGATTGCACACTCTTCCATGATGCAGCACCGCTTTGTGTTTAAAGCCGATAAGACAGATGTGTTTTTACATAAAAATCTTGCCTAGTGCAGCTTTAAACTTTAACGGTCCAGACAGCTCTGCTTTGGATTGGGGAGATGCGTACGCTCGTTGGCAGGGCTGTGATATACAGCCAGTGTTCCTCATCTCCGCAGCATCTGGCTTGTTGGTAGAGGGTCAGGGCTGCGCACCACTAGCCGGAACTAAACACTTGGGTCGGGGAGGGAGATAAACAGCTGGTCTCTATCAGCACCAAGTGAGCAGCCAATTCACTACCGCTGATCATCTGATATGATTACAGCTATGGCTCTGCTGCGATTAAATGCAGTGCCACTGCAAATTTGATTTATGACAACCACTCTGAGGATATCGTTCACAAATCAACACCACTGTGGCAGTATTAGCCAAAGACGCTGTAAAGCAGTCAGACTTGCATCAAGCAATGTTTTAAATCTGCTCAAAAACCTGCAGTAATGTACATGCCAGATTTATGTTGCATCCTGCTTATGCAACACAACCTCCAACCTAGACGACCAAATAGGTCGATTGTTGCTACCATCTAATACGACCAGCAGAATCCAACACGCGGAACCATTTCTTAAAGCTGTAGCATGCATGTGCACATTCTCAAAATACCCACTGCTTGGTTACGTTTAGGCACCAAAACTACTTGGTTACCTTTAAGAAAAGGTTAGGGCTGAGGTTAGGGTTGAGGTTATGGTAAGGACCTTCAACGCCATGGTCTCACCGGTCATTGAACGGCTGTCTCGCTTCACGCGGGACTCGAACAGGGGTGTCCTGCGTGCTAGGGTTAGGTTAGAACTAGGGCTAAGGGAAAAAAATAAGTTCTAATATTAAGGATACGCCTATCTAGCATTTTTTTCAAGTCCTGTGTTTTGAAATGTCATAATGAAAGGCCTTTCAATATGACATTTCTAGGCTACTACACAAGTGTTTCCTAAATTAGCCAGTAGCAAATCCTTATGAGGCGGTGATAGATGGATGGATGGAGAAAACACAGAACCTTATTTTTTTCCTCCTCACTTTTTCTGAGTTGATTAATGTTTTGCAGGCTGGAAGGGATGCTTTGGCAGGGCAGATGTGACCTGTGGGTCACAAGTTTGACAAATTTCCTACAGGAGACGAAGGTGAATAGATGAACAGCTAGCCAAAACACAGGACTTTCATGCGGGAGACCCATGTTCAAGTCCCAAGTGAAGCGTGACTGGTGTTCGTTTCCAGTTTCATTTTGTTCATTTCTGCGTGTAGGAAAGGCCTATATGAAACTGAAGTAGACAAAATAAAGTGCAAGTCTATGGGTGGTCCTTCTCTTTCTACAACACAAGCGTTCCAGGGCAACAGGTGTCGCTGCGTCTTCTACTTTGGGGAATGTTCCGGTCGGTAGGAACAGACAACCTGTGGAGTCATTCTTTGTGGGAGGACGCTCTGGCTTTAGAACCAGTGCAGCTGAAATTTTATTTTTCAGTGACTGTGTGCAGTAGTTGCGCCAATATCATGTAGCCAACTATGCAGTGGAGAGAATGATTAAGTGAGCTGGTGTTTGTCAAAATGGATCATCTGAGTGACTGAATCAAGAACTACAGTGTAAGAAGTGTGACACTAGTCAAAGTTTTTCAGAGCATTCTTCTGAGACGCTGTAGCAGGTCAGCTGTTCTTCGTTTAAGAAAGAACCAGTGTTCCTATTTGAAGCAGCCTGTTATTGCAACAAGGCTATTGAAAGAGTCTGCTCTCTGGCATCCTGCTACGCACTTAGAAAGGTACAAAAGAAATTGTTCGTCTCTCTGGAAGAACTCTGTGTGACAACTAAAGAAAGGGACAGTAAAAGCAATGAAACAGAAAAGGGAAAAAAAAATCCAGCCCACTTGACATTTTGAAGTGCCAGTCAAAAACACATGTAAGCCTATCCATAGAGTGTTACTTCTGAGACAGGTGAAAGAATTAGATTCAGAAACCTTTTGGAACACAGCAGTTCTAACAGAGCTGACGATGCCTGACAGTTGTCAGACACTGTTGGTCAACAAAAAGATTTGTTGTATGAGCCGCTTAATTTCTGCACACCGTCTGAGTCACACAGGAAACAGTTCAGTGCAAGTTACTGTAGCAATCAGCTACAGCAGATACACTATATATGTCTACAATTTCACCACTGACATTACCAGCTTCTGCATAACATATTGTGGTGCATTTGAACAGCCTGTGCAAGTTGATTCAAATTACACTTTAGATATGCAAGTTTTATGTGTTGATTAAAAGCTCACAGTCTTCTTTCTTCTCTTCCTCCTTGCCTGTTTCATTAATTCCCAAATATAGTGATATGCATACATGAATTCTCAATTTAGTAATGCAGCGTAACAGTGTGCTGGTGGCTGATACGGAATGAAAGAACAGGATCCTGTCTCTCTGTCGGTACGTGGTGCTGCGGTAGGTGTAGCGTTCAGCGTTCTTCAATATTTATTCCTGACTCTACCATAACCCCTGTTAGAATGCATGTTTAATGGCTCTACCATTAGTCTAGTCCAGTAACACACTGGAGGCATACTTTGTAAATTATATGAACCTAATTACTGTCTTAATGAAGACATTAAAAAGGACTTATCATTATGCATCTTCCCTATGTAATAATAAAAAAAAACAATGCCAAAAGTTACAAAAATGTTCAATATCCCTTCTTCTTAGGTATTTTTGAGCATAAAAACATAAAAAGCAACAAACAACAAATCCTCACATTTGAAAAATATCAATGATATGTATGCAGCATATGTAGCTCCAGTTATAATGTTTTCATTTTAGGAATGTCACCTTAGATGTATAATCCCAGTATTTTGTGGTCAGCCAAAGTTAAAGTTAAAAGAACACTAAGTGATTCCTTCTCAATTTGTTTCCCATTCATTTTACTAGCAGAAGTGCTGGGACTGGCTCACAAACCAGATGGTCAAGTTTAGGCAGACATGGTTCATTTTGTTATAGGTTAGAGGTAGTTGAAGTTAGGCAAGGGTTAACTGTGGATTAGGTTAGAGTAAGGACCTGGGAGAGTCTTCTGGCTCCTGTGTGGGGAAAAAGATATGCGATTCCAAGCAAAGTTTCTTCTTTGTGTTCTAACGGTATCATGGTTAGACCGCACCTGAGTCTCAGTACTGTACTCACCAGTTCTGTGGCGCTAATTCTGAAATTGAGTCATCACCTTTGAGGCTCAGAAGATTTGAGAATCAGAGATAAATTATTCATAACCACAGAAACTTTGTGACAGCAAATATGCTGTTGTCATTGCCAGCTGAAAACTCCTCCGCTATGGTTCAACATGGCTGCATCCCTAGCAAATGATCCATGCTATGACGATTAAAACAGCTTATTCTGAATCTATAAAACACTTTGAATCTTCATCTCATGTGAGATGTACATTTAAAACATATTTAAGAAATACGTTATTCATTTTTGTCTAAAAATAATTTTTGTTTTCTAAAAATCACTCAATGATCCTTTAAATGTATGTATTCAAGAGAATTCTAGATGAGAGAATCAGACAACTCATCAAAAGGAGCCTTCATATGTCCACCATTGGTCAAAATAGTCACCCATCAATAAAACTGCTTCAGTGCAAACTTCAGGATACAGTCAACGATGCATAACTCGGAGCTTATGCTCTGCAGTGGTGCCAAGGCTGCCCTATTCCTCCTTCTGGCACTTGCAGAGCTGGGTTAGTGAGGAGCAGCAGGGCTGCAGCCAAGGCTTCCACAACATGTTCCCTATGGACATCTGGCTCTCCACAGGCTTCACCGAACTCTGGTGCCGCTCCACGGCCTCTTGCATCGCCGCCAGGATGGAGTGAAAGGCCGGCTCTGTGGCGGGAGTCAGCGGCGTGGTCTCTGAAGGGTCCCTGGTGAGGTCAAAGAGCAACGGCGGATCGTGGTAGGTCACATAGCGCCGTGTGCAAAAGCAGACGTGCGTATGGAGGCAGGTCGTTGCATTCTCTGGGTAGAAGTTGGGCGTGAAGTAAAACGCTTTCCACACAGTGCTACCTGGCAAAGTACAGAGAAAACTGCCTTTAAATACAAAATGCAACATCTTGCCTTGAGGCACCAAGCATAGTTAGTTCTGCCCTCTCCCCTTTCAGTTGGTCAAGGTCTTATACCAACACCTTCTCACTTATCTTGACATGGTATCTACTTTAAAATGGCATCTAGCCTGAGGCTGAGGAAACCGGCATCTCTAAAGCCACCACAGGCATTGGAAGAAGTGCAAGGTGAGTGCAGGCAATGGTCAGTTTTTTTTAGAAAGTAATACTGATGTTCAGGGCCACATTTGCCACATGTTTACCTTTCCTCCAATGCTGTTGTTCTTGTCACTTACTGATCTCTGGTCGAAAGACTCCACAACCAGCTTAACACTGGCAACAACTATATGATATACTCAGCCAATTGTACACCATAAAATGTTGAAAATCTTATTTCAGGCAAACGGGGAGATTTAGAAATTAAAACAGAATAATAATATATTCCAATTTTTATTAATATGCAATGCAGCTTTAGCAGCCAAGGCCAGCAAATATTTACAATGTTCATACTCCTGATCTTATAGTATAAATAAAGAGAACTCTTGTTAAGACTTACTATTTTCTGGGTGCCATCTGACAGCGTTCAAATAGGCATTGCAATAATGGAAGAGAAACTCGTGGTTTGACCTCTCCGCTTTACCTTGAAGCAAAGCCATGAGGCCACGGCCATCTATCTCTCTGAAAAAGAAAAGGCACAAAATCAACAAAGTTTCCGACACACAACTGTTCATTTCACGGAATTGAAATGTCTGATCAAACCCTTTGATCAGAGGTTCTGGATTAACTTAAAACCACCAAGAAAACCTTTCTTCACCAGCAGACAATTTTCCACTTGTTTACACTCAATGGGAGCATACTGTGTGATTAGAAAAAATGCGGAGAATTGGTTTGGCTTTCACTGCCTCCCCCCCTCCTCAAAAAGTGACCTAGATTTCAAAGCACAGTTGTTTTGACTGACACTTGTGGAAGTTGTGCTGTCTCAAGACGGTGCCAGCTCACCTGTCCTGTGGGAGTTTTGCTCCGGTTAGCTGCACCACGGTAGGAAACAGGTCCATGTTGCTTGTGGGTTCGTCTACCTGCCTTCCACTGGGGAATTTCCCGGGCCAACTGAGAATCCCCGGGACCCGAATCCCTCCCTCCCAATTTGTAGACTTCCCTGCTGCTCAAAAAAAAGAGAGCAGTAAAAAAAAAAAATCACAAAGTCAGGAAAGCAGTTCTCATGCAGAATTTATAATTCAAGTCTTGGAAGGTTGGTGGGTTGGTAACTAAAGGAACGACTCACCACTTGCTGAGACAAAAGAGCACAGCAAATAGCGGCAGGCTTACAAAGCTCTCAGTACTGGCTTTCAATCAGGTCTGCTGTGTCCATACGGGAGGATTACATCAAATCTGAGTGTATATTGACAGGGCTGTATGAACCCTTGTCTGGCAGCCAGTCTTAAAACACTGACTTGAGTTTGCTCATGCTTTTCTTAAGGATAAACCTGTCCTGCGTCACCACTGTGCCAGCCTGAGATGTTAAGTTAAATATGGTTCCGCATATGCAGAAGACTTCTGGTTGTACCTTTATATATGCCGTTCCATCCTCCATGTACCTCCCCGTTAGCAGAGATTTCCTCCAGGTGAGCCCCCTGGTCTGAGGTCAGGTAGACCAGTGTGTTTTCTCTCAGCTGCAGCCTGTCCAGAGTCTGCATGAGCTGACCTGGGATGAGACAGGAAGGTGACCTATAAATAATGAACTGTACAGGCAGATGTCTTTTTTTTTTTACCAGTGTAGGCTACAGCATTGCTTGAGCTGCACAAAGCCTGAGGTTAACCTGGTTATCTCTCAATTTGAAAGAATGAATAATGCCCTCAGGTTTAAAGAGAATGATTAAAACTGTATCTTCAAAAAAAAAAAACATACTCTGCCCTGTAGCACAAAATAATTAAAATATATCTGCAGGGGGTTGATAGAGTTGTTGATCAACACCAATAAGTCAGTGATTACTTGGCGAGCCACTGAGATTTGGAACAAAAGCACCCATTGGTATTTCAAGACCCTTCCTCTACCCTCCCAACCCCAGATTCAGATTCAGGAGACCTAATTTCGCCCCCAATGGAGATTACTGTGATAATTTATATGCTATTCATTGAGCTGGGAAGGGCCTGAGGCCAACTAACATTAAGTGCTGTAAGCACAGCCGCACCGCCATGTTTTTAATCTAAAATTCTATGTCTTCTTCATATCCCTTTCTCTTTTTCATTTCAAAATTATTGATCAAAAATCTGCCTTTTTGAGGACAGAATTTTAGGTAGCGCACAGCATAATTCATCGCACATCAACAAACAGCAACAGCAGCAACAGCTCCCCCTCTAACCATAAATGGCGAAAAACAAGGACAGTTAAACACTATGATTTCAAAGCTCTGAGCACTACAGAATTTTCCAGACATGATGAGCCTCAGTGTCCCCTGGGGCTTAAATTTGCACATCATGAATCTAAGAAGGTAGTGGGCCACAAGGAGAAAAACATCCAACAATGAATGTCATTTAATTTTATGGCTTAGCCATTCGCTTGATGCTCTGAAGTGTCTTGGATTAAAAGAAACAGTAGAACTACCTTCCAATTCCTAGATAACATTTGAAGAAAGCTAAAGAGTGCAAGACAGACCGACAACTCCCTGCGAGAGATGAAATAAATAAATATCGGTGCGTCCCTGGCCCAGAATGATGTCTCTTGTGTCCCTATGTATGACTGAGCACTGTAAAGTGTAGCTGTGAGTAAAAAAAAACAACAAAAAAACAAAAAAACAGCCGAGAAGGAACGGAAGAAAAATGTATTTTCCCATTCGGCAAGCAAAACACAAAACAATTACTCCCCTCCCCCTCAGTGCTGACACAGTACTCCTCAAGCAAAAATAATTTGGGTAATTACACGTTCATTAGGAAAACAGCCTCCTACATTCAGTCCACTGTGGTTTCATGTGGTGCTGGGGCTGTCCTTGAGACAGAACATTTCAGGTGGAAAGAGAACGTGCTCTTTTTCAAATGATTTCACAAAACCCTGTAATAATGAAAGATTTCCAGGTGTGCTTAAAAAAGAGAAAAGATTTAAAGTGATATTTCACTTTAGAACTTTTTTTTTTTTTGGTGCAATTTTTGCATGTACTTATCCATAGAGGTTCAAGAGCTGTCAGCCTCCAATATTAGCTGCCCTTGGAATGAGCTGTCACCAACAGCATTCAGGGTTTGTTCAGCCCTGCAGGCAAAATGACTATTTGAAAAGTTAAATCCAGGACACAGGGTAATTTCACCTGCATAGGTTTTGTCTTGTATGAATATGTTTTAGAAGAATGATCGCTAGAACAAATGTTTTAAGCTGCACGAAGAGAGATTTTCATGTAAAATACACCTGTTTTAAACAGCATCTGATCTAACAGAGACGATCATCCCATCTGATCTAAATGAAATACTTCACATTGACACCATTTGTCCAAATTCAGCTCTGGTGTTGGCTGTGGACACTGAAAAAGAAATGCTTTCACCGCACAGTGGAAGAAGTGACGAATCAAAACTTAAAACCTGCGTTAAGTGATTTTATCTGACCACTAGATGGCACTGAGCCGAAACAAGTTTGTACGTTAACTCTTGGCAAAGCCACTTCTTTCTTACTCTGTCTCCACTTTGAAAGCATGGGGAATTCTAAATACACCCACTGGGCATACATATTCAATGGGACTACCCAATTTGGAGACCTCCCTGATGTAGCCTAGGCATGCACAAGGGTTAGGTTCATGGCTAAGGTTAGAGTAAGGGTTGGTTAGGGTGGTCCAAATCAATTAGGGATCCAAATTGGGTAGAGACCCATGATATGCACGCCCAGCGGGTGCATTTAGTATCTCCCCGAAAGTATACATTACAGCATCATAGCTAAGCTCCCTCAGCAGGAGGAGCTTGAGCTCAGCATGGATTTTGGCGACAAACAATGATGAGAGACAAAGAATGAAGAGCTGAAAAAAGCCACGTGGCTGGCATTGGTTTCTATCATTATATCTCAAAAAGCCATCACAAAGTGCAAATTAATTACAGGATTGTTAATAGGCTGTGTTCTGTAATTGCACAGTGTAGGTTTAGGAGTAAAATAGAAAGGTTCTTCTAAACAGCAGTGAGCAAGCGCTTTGTCCAGAGAAAGCTAGATTCTTTTGATCTATTGTTTAATTTTAAATGTGATAATGTGCCCACTTGGTTGGCACCTGTTGCACTCCTGGCTGGCCAGGAAGGGGCCCCTCTCTCTGTGGTCCTTCCCAAGATTTCTTCCCTTTTTTCCCTTGCCTCTGGGTTTTTGGGGAGTTTTTTCTTGCCCGCTATGAGGGTTGAGTCAGGGAGTGTTGCCCTATTTTGTTTCTCATAAACTTGTGGGCCTGTAAAGCCCTTTGAGACTGTAAACAGTGATTTTGGGCTCTAAATAAATCTGAACTTGAACTTAAACCAACGATGGCTGAACCACCACTGTCACCAGATACTAAGAAGACGACATTTACTTCAATAGATTCATCATTAGCTTTCACTGCCATTTGGGGCTGCCAATGTACAAAATTGCCCAGTGCAGCCTCAAAATCAAGCCTAACTATGTCCCCATGGAGGCTATTTTGCTGGGCGACCATTCATAAATGCCTATAGAGCTGCATGCACTAAAACACATAAGGGTTCCAACTGAAGTAAATAGGATTCTAAATAAACCTGGACCATCTGGTTCCATCCACAGTATGATCAGTTCCTCTGTGTATAGGGATTCAGTTCCTGAATGTGGCAGTTTATGTAGTGTGATGATGGATCCTCTTAACTGAAACCAAGACAACAAGGTAATCTTATATCACAAAGGTCACAGTATGTGCCTTTGCTACAGTAAAAGGTCTGTTTACCCACTGGTTGAATAAACTGTTAATAGCTGCAGAGGCCAGGCTGTTTCCTCTCCTTTGAAAAGAAAACAAATTAATTAAATTAAACACTGCCTACCTACACTCCAGTCCACCTCATGAACAGCATCTCCATAGATACCGTGACGGCTTGTCCCTCTAAATGGTGCAGAAGCAAACATGGCTGTATGCACCTGGATGAAGGAGAAGAAGAGCAGGAAAGGCCTCGCTGAGTTCCTGGAGAAATATGAAATAATGTTAAGTGTGTGAAAGTAGGTATGGTGCATTAATTTACTTTTTTTGTAAATTGACATTTAAGATCGAGGAAATATATATAATGGAAAGTGATTCACTGGCTAAAACAAAAACCTTTACCATGCACTTACGTGCATATGCATGCATATAAATGCACATGTTTATGAAGAATTCATATTGTATGTAAATATGCATTCCTCATAAGAATTCTCTTAAAGGTGCTATGTGTAGCTCTTTAACAATAAATCATTACCACATTTTGAGACACTAGTATAATTACAATGAGATCATTGTTGGGAAGACATGTGGCCTTCATGGATCTCTACATGTGCCACTGTAGTTCGAATTTTGGAGGACTTTTGATCAATTGCTTTATGGCAGAAATGGAGATTGCTTTGCAGCAACTTAGAGAGTTTCTAGCAATGGCGGATGGTGGTTGGAGTCAAAGGCTGATGGAAAAATTACTTCCAACATGTAGCACATCCATGAAGTACATCCAAGAGGATGTACTTCCAAATTGTTTATCGTCTTTATGGAGTGTGAGAGGGGACAGGAAGCAATGGGGTTTATGGAAAATATTGTTTTCATTTTGTGAAACACTAGCACTACCAATACTGCTGGCATGAGCCAGAGACTACCAATCATCACAACTATGTTTATGGTAACTATACCATGCTTAAAAATATATACTGCTCATCAGAAGAGCAATTTGCTGTATCTAGGACATCAATTCCACTATGAGTCAGTCAAATCATGTGGTTCAGGATAAACCAAATGTACCTTTCTATGAAGTCCACTGCCTCATGCGTCATCCGCTGCGTCAGATTTTCAGAAATGAATGGCTGCTCCACAACATCATGGTTCCTCATGAGTATACAGTTGAAGTTGGGGTAAGTTATGACAAATGCCGCAAAAAGACCCATTGTCAAGGTCAGCAGCAACACCAGCCTAAGAATCAGCCCTTTCCGAATGGTAACCACACCCCAGTAATGGAGTAAGGACACAGTGACCACGCCCATGCCCAGTGTACTGTACGGTATGTACTTGTGGACCTGAAACACTGTGCCGTGGCCGCGCTGGCAGTCCCGCATGTTGGTCATTGAGATACCATAGAAGTGGTCAAAGCCATGGATGCTCGGATGATGGCAGTGATCATCACTGCTCTCACAATTAAGTCCAAGGTGCCATTTTCCTGGAGAAAATAAAATCAAAGAATTAAAACAGAATGATAGAGAATGCCTTGCAAACAAAGTAATGAGAGAAATGAACCCCCTGAGAGCTTAGCACATTATTTTGTCTTTTTTTAAGTTGTACTTCGACAGATTTTGGTAGTTATACTTGTCTTATCAGTCTAACTTCTCTGCAACAGCCTTGTCAGCGCAGTGAAGCTCTTGCTAGGTACCTCTTGCAGCTACATGCGTGGGGCAGAATTTTTCTAACATCTCTGGGATTCTGACTCGCAACACATGTGCTTTTCTACTTCGATGTCTACTCTGGAGAAAAGGTGGTGCAAGTCCAAGATCCAGTTTGAGTTTTTGACTAAGGTTGCAATTAGTAACCAGTATGCTGACAGCTTCATTTTATTTAGTCTTGGGTCCTTGGGTGTTTCAGGTCTTTAATCAGACCAGGTCCAGGTGACCCAACCGAGTTGATCATGTCTTGGCTTATGTCTAGGTAGTGCTATTTACCCATGGCTTGCTTCTCCTGATCCACAATCACCAAGGCAGCCAAGAGCCTGTCTTGGCTGCCTCGATGGTAGTCTTGATGGACCTCCACCTGCTTTCCCCTGTGAAACTCAGTATGCTACAGACCCTACAAAGGGACTGGCCACCAAATCCTCTGTATCCTATGTCGATGGGCTCACACCGTGCTCGCCACCCACTGCTGGCATTTAATAATCACTATGAAGACAACAGCTTGACGTTGATTAGCCTATTCAGTATTGTATTAAGTACAAGCAGCCTCTTATTGTCTTAAGATATTTGCAAATTATTATTATTTGATAATGAAATCAGGTTAAATAAAAACACAGATTGGCCTATTATAGGCCATACAGTATGCTATTTACTATCACATAATCATGGCATCTTATAATTTGAAGATCACTTTATTATAAATATGATGCAGCTTTTTGGGTTTGTTTGATCTGTACCGTTTCTCTTTAGCCCTACAGAATTTAAAATTTCTCAAAAGTTTCTCTTAAAGGAAATGTGACTGGCTCACTCAGATCGCAAAAATCTAACGGCCCAATGGGCAGGTGTGAGAGAGGTGTGATTTAAATACTCTCCCCTGCACAGTGACAGCTCAGAGCTACATGTACAGTGTGACAGAGTCCAAATACGACCATCTTTTCTCACACAGGCTTTGTCCGGCTGCCAGTGCATGACTTACATTCATTGGAGCAGATTTGTCCAAAGTAAATGCAGATTTTGGGTTTGGACACTGGTGAGATATATGCAGCTTGCACAAAGTGACACATCAAAACTTAATAGTGAGATCTATAAGTGTCTCTTGAACAGCAGTGAGCAGGCGCTCTATCCAGAGAAAGCTGGTCTCATCATCAGTGGTTAAACCTGCTGCAACAGGAATTTCTTTTTCCACCATGTGCATTCCGATGAGCCACAAAGAAGTGCAAATTTAGGTCTGAGCAGTGCATAATTTTCTGATGTCATGTCTGGTGTTTTCTGGGTCCAAAGTTTCAAAATGAATTCTTCGTTTCCCACTCCCACCTGGGGTCATCAACATGCAAAGCTGCCTGATGCCAATATAACAACTATGCGCTATTGATTAAACCATCAAACAAGATAAAAGATAAAAAATATATATAATGATTAGGAGTTCCTTCCTACTGTCGAGTTACTAAAAACGGTATTTGACCCTTTCATCTTCATTTATTGCACATCTACCTCTCCACGTCATGACTAACATGGATTTAGTTGATGGCATCATTAAAGAATGACAAGCTTTAAACCGGATTCATTTGCCCAGTCTATTTCATGGAAAGTGCAGATGGCCCTCATGTTTTGTCCACACAGTGTGCTCAGCGTGAAAATTTGACTTAAGCCCATAATATGTGATCAATTTGAAATGAAGGCCTCAAGGCTGCCGCCGCCGTGCGCAAACTGGGAAATTTCTGTGATGCAGGATAATTGGAGTGCACCTATAAGAGCGGTCTCATAGCCTTGTTCTCTGGCAATCTTGGCAAAGGTAACCTCTTGGCTCGGAAGACCTCCAGATGCTGCTGAGAATATGTAGACGCCAACTGCTCCATGACCAGCCATACCTGTTCCAACAGGAAAAAGCACATGAAAATCAATTATCTTCATTTGACAAGCACATACCACATATAGCAAGCACAAATGACTGATATACTAGAGATATACTCATGCTTGTGACACATATGGCAAATTAATTCGTGGAAATACACATGCATGAAATAGGAAAAGAACCTAGATTGTACCTCACATGTTATGCCAGAAAGTGGATAGATACATTAAAAAAACATTGTTTCCAGTGTTATAGAGCTGTCCATATTGTCACTAGGTACGCTTTGCAGTGCACTGTAGTGCAGTGTACTCTTTACGTGTACTGAGTGCAGAGTTCTTTCTAAATGGTAAAGGCAGGATTGGAAGCAACATATTATCAAACTACCTTATGTTCAATAATTAACAGGCCTAATAAGTAGGCTGCCACTGGGGGATAACGCAAAGATTTTTCCCAAGTGATGCTGCTTAATGGTTCAATTGCTGGATGAGAGCTCGGCACTTTTTCTTTTTTTTCCCCTCTCTGTGGATCCTGACCGCAGTCAAACCATTAAGCACCATGTCACTCAGTAAAGCTTTCTGCGATGCTCCCAAGGGCAGAGTTAAGTTGGCGGGTCTAAACTGGCCTGATCGTATCGGGTAGCGTCCAGTGAGGAAGGCCGCCCTGCTGGGCGTACAGAGGGGCGCCGCAGCGATGTGGTGTGTCAGCCTCACCCCTTCCTGGGCCAGCCGGTCGATACTGGGGGTCCTGCAAACACAATTAATCACCAGCACTGCTTTAACACAGGGGATATGCAGGCTTCCGAAGGCTAAATTTAAGGCTTTTTAAGACCTTTTTAATGCGAGTGGGAATTCAATGTTAGAGCAATTTATCATCCAAAATAAAGAAACAAAAATCTGTCAAAAACTGCCCACTTCCAATTGACCAGAGCTAATGAAAGTTCTGAAACTATAAATGAGCAGAATAAGAAAAAGGACACCAGGAAATTAAATGTTTAAGGACATGATCTCCAACATGTCTGGCATATTGTATTAGCCCTGCAGAGCGGAGGTGCATGCAGATCAAACTTGCTGTGATCAACTGGAAATGCAAGTAATGTAAAACAGCACAGGAAAATCAAAGCCTACTGCAGGTCCCATTCATATCTTTTATAACTGTCTTGTTTCATTTGCTCGACTTTAAAGCTCTGCTTCAGCTAAATGTCACAGAATGTAAAGAATCTGCCTCCAGGACCATCAGTGAACGCCATATTAGGTTTTCCATCATTTTTAGTTAGTTAAGTCTCCAACGGTTTTCCTCCAAAAGGCGTTTTCATTGTTAGGTGATTTATTGGAAGACAGCCGTAAACCACATGATAAGCTGTTCTGGATTTGCTTGGCCTCCCCTGCACACTTTTCTACCATCAATGATTCTCCCATGTTTTCTTGTAATCTGTAGCTGATTAAATAAACAATGTAAAATCAAATACATTTTAAAAGGCGCAGTCTACCAAGTGACGGCTCCACTTTACTTATTCCTGTCCCACGCAATAAACAACCACAAAGCGACATGCTTGTCACTGTTGCCTTGTATGTAAATTCACTAACGATGGGAATCAACTGCCTGCCAGGCGTACACTTTAACAGATCTAATAGCCTGGAGGCGACATCGCCTGCGTTTCAGCTTTTTTTTTTTCATTCATTTGAATCAATCAAACCCACAACCCACAGAAACACTGTAAAATATGCTCAAACTGTCACACTCCATGAGGCCGCATGGCAACGCCGTGGAGCGTAAACTACTGTAGTTTGTACCTCAAGGTTGTGTTGCCGTAGCAGCCCAGGTCCCCAATTCCCAGGTCATCCACCATCAACAGGACAAAATTGGGCTTGCTGTTTTGCAGAGGGGAGACGCAGCTTGCCTCCAAAAGCAGCAGCAGCAGATAGGATGTAGACTTCATTTTGTCAGAGGGGGAAAACACTGGAGGATAGAAAACCAGATAAATCAAACTGATGATAACTTTTCCATTTGTAGTTTGCAGCCTTTGGCTTCTCTGCAATGAGGAACCAATAAGTCTTAAGTACTATAGAGGCTCTATCCTGCATAGACAATGCAATGAAAGGGTTTGAGTAGAAGGACTCTATCATGTATTTCAATTACACTCAAGACTGGACAAAACAGATACTGGCAACAGCTGAGTATGGCAAAATGTGGAATTGACCTTAGTCTACATGAGTCTCCGAATATTATCTTGTAGTTTTAACCATTCTAATGATTAGCAGAAATGCCTAGCAAAATATCTTCTATTAATATCTACAATTAAATCACACAATGAAGTATTCATGGTTCTTTCTAAGCGAGTTTTGAGACCGTATCATTTAATAAATCGTCAAAATGATCATTGCTCCACTTTGCCCCCAGTAATGTAATAATTTCAATTCTGTTTATATTGGTGGTAAATGACAGCAAATGAGAGGACGTTCCTCGAGTTTGATATAACTGACGCTGCTGTCACGCATTATAAACAAGGAACCTTGTAGCATTAGCTTAAGTTTCAGCCTGTTCGAGTTCAGTTAAACTTACCTTGAACTATTCTGACAAATACTCATCACAGAAAATCCAGGCAGGCAGCGTTGCCATGTAAATTAGCCGGCAAAGATTTGTTTCCCGAAACTGTTCCAGTTAATGCAACCATAATGTAAAAATAAAAAAAAATTCAGTCATTTCCGGTTGGACTTCCAAAAGAAAACCCCGGAGTACGTGTTGCAAGGATCATTAAAGAGTAAAGCGACAACGAAGGACGTGTTTAAGGATGAATTTGTAGTAACTTGAAACGAAAATGTTATTATACTAAAACATTTGGCCGTGTGTTCCTCGCAAACATTTTTTTAAAAAGTCATTTATTTTAGAAAGCCATTACATCCTGGTTTTACGCTAACTACATATTGACACTTAACGCAGCTAAAGTTTCTGGGTCGTTTCTATGGCCCCTCTGCTTGTTTACAATTGTCATGTGATTGGCAAGGAAGCATTTCATTGGCTGGAAAATATCTGGTATAATAAGTATAATATTAAACTAAATACCAGGTAACACATTCATAAGTGTGCATAATATAATAGTTTCATGTACATATTATGCATTCATTTATCTTCTCATGTTTGACTGTTTTTTTTTTTTTTTTATCACCCTCACATTACTGTAATCCATACTTTTTCATCTACTTCTGATTACATGTCCCTGTGTTGAAATTCTATATCTTCATACACCCCCATTTGTCATATTGTATTGGACATTTCTGCATCCTAACACTGTTTTGCTGCGGCAACAGTGCAGTTCCCGGACTGAAACCACGCGATGTGATCTAATCTGTCTTTTCATCCTTTCCTCTCTTAAAACATGTTAGATATTTTCATTCCAGCTCTGCCACAGGGCCGTTTAGAGCTTCTCGGCTACCTTTCAGAACTAACTTGTTACTTCATGGTCACAGCCATCGACAACATCAGCATGCTTTTCAATCCACAAGAAGTGTCCTTGCTATTCACATCCATGTCTAAACTCTTTTTCATGGCATTTTTTTTTTTTTTTGCAACTCATGTATCTTGATGGAGTCAGGAGGGCCAGAGTGGATGTGTGGAGAAATACTGGCATCTGTTGTCTGAGTCTGAAATTGCACAGTCTGCCTCTTAACTACAGTGGTGCTCCTAGTGAGGGTCCGGGGTCCCTCAGGGGGGCCCTTTAAGGGGTTTTCCAGGGCTCCTTGAGGGGGTTCCAGCAAAATGAGCAATAGCACAGTAGAATTCAGCAGGAATGATCCCAATAACAAAATGCATGGCAGTGGCTTTTCTAACCGTAGGCTCCCCACTATTATCTCTCTTGACACAGCTTGAAAAGTATCAGTATTAAATAATCATCTTCGTCCTTGGGAGTAAATCTTATCGAATCATGCATGCATTTGAGTGTGAATCAGTGATTGAATGAAAAGGAGAGCCTTTGTGATTTAACCCTGAATGATGCATGTGCTGATCTGCATGCATGTGTGTATCCAGGCTCTAATTGTGTGCTGCATGGGTGTGAGTGCACTGGGCGCTCGACAGCTCACGGCGCTCATCACGCGCCGTCAACACTTGACTACATTGTTATCCAGGCTGTCAGGAATCCAGCCGCCGGGGCGTCGTCATGAGCAGTCGAGTCACATCCCTCCAGGTTTAAAACACTGCTCTCACAGTCTGTAGTATCTGATGCATTAAAGCCTTTTTTCTTTTCTTCCAAGGCCTCTTAAAGGCAGCTTCACTCACAGCCCCCTCTGTCACAAAGACTTGCTCACACTGACACCACAGCGTACCTCCCGCGGATTTGATTTGTTCACTCACACGTGAGGACCTGAGAGGAGGCTCTGCTGGCAGACGCGTAAGCCGGCAAGGGTTGTTTTTGGTGAAGCGCTTCAAATTAAGGCCGCTTTGCATGCCGCTGGCCCCCGAAATGGCGGCCGGACTAGACTGTGTGAAATCTGAGGACTCCAATGCCCAGAAATCCTGTGTGTGTCTGTGTGTGTGTGTCCAGACTTGACGCCATAATTTCATGAGGGCAAATCTACAATAGACCTTTTCCACACCATTTTGACATGAAACAGCAGGTGAACACAGGTGCTACTAATGACATTAATGAAGGTTCTGTTGCATTTATCAGAGCCAGGGTCCTGCTATTGCTCATGCTGGCTCCCTGGAAAGACTGCTACGCTCATTCTACCCCTCTATCTGGGTCTAAATGATTAATAGGAACAAAAAGTGTTGGAATTGGTCCAGTATTTAGCAAGCACGCTATAACCGCCAACCACGAAACATGACTGTAATGTAATCCTATGGGGCAACCTCTCCATGTCACAATACGTCCACTAAAGGTGCTTGTTTTACCACTGAAAGGCTCAGATTAATATTGTAAGAATCTGACAACATTATGGAAGCATCCCTCCAGAGATAGCCATGTGTAACAGAAGTCTCGCTCAATGAGGAGCCGTGCTCTGAAATCTCGCGGGAGGTGAGTTGTTGCAGGAAAACAACAGTGTAGACAGACAGCAGTCCGGGGAAGAGAGGAAACATTCGCAGTTACAGAGTTGGAGTTCAGAAAGCGCAGCTTAGTGTTATCCAAAGATCCAAAGATAGAACATAGAAAGGAATAAAAATGGAAAGCTTGGCATAACAATAATAATAATAATATTAATAATTATATATAGTGTGTGTATGTGTCTGTGTGTGTGTGTATATAGTAAGTAGTAGTAGTAGTAGTAGTAATAATAGTAATTATAATAATAGCAATATATACTATCATAATATGATATACATGATATACAGCATATGCATATGGTATATAGTATGTGCTACACAATATAAATAATAATATAATAATAATAATATACAACAACAACAATAATAATAACCGTAATCATAATACAGATACTAGTAAGTTATGTGAGTTCCAAGGTATTGCTTTTGTGCAAGTTGCATGTAAGTGTAAAGTGTCGATTGCATTGTAGAATAAGTGTAAATGTCCATTGTGCTTTGTCTCCCAGTTCAGAAGTCTCCTCTCTGGCACAGAGGAGAGTCATTGTACAGAGTTAGTGCAGTGGGCAGGAATGACCTCCTGTAACGGTCCTTACTGCAGCTGAGCTTGTTCAACATCCTCCTCTCCACCACCAGCTCCAAGGACCCCAGAGCAGTCCCCAGCACAGAGCCAGCCTTCTTTATCAGTTTGTTTATTTTCTTAGTCTCGCTGGCTTCTATGCTGCAGCCCCAACAGATGACTGCATGACAGAGACCTGCTGCAGACAGAGTAATGCCCACTGAGTGCCAGTGCTTTCCATAATGTTTTCAGACATTTATCGTATTAATCTGAGGACTTTTGGTGGATGTACTTTGACCCAGAGGTTGCCCCACTGGATTATGTTACAGCCATGTTTTGCGGTTACCGGTTATAGTGTTCTCGCTCAATACTGGACCAATTCCAAAACTTTTTGTTCCTATTAATCATTTAGATCCATTTGGAGGGGAAAATTGGGTCCAGGTTCAAGAACAAAACAAATCATTATTATCCTTTAAATAGAACATAACCTTAAAGGAATACTCCAACGTTGTTTTAGCTTAGCATAAAGACTTGAAGTCTACAGGAGTCATTAGCCTAGCTCCATCAAAGTGAAAAAATAAATCTTCCAGCAGCTCTGAAGCTGTCTTATTTACACTTCAAGTCTTTATGCTTGAAGATTAGCCTCAGCATAGCCTAAAGACTTCAAATCTCTAAGCTAACATGAACTGCCACTCAAAGGAACCGAACCAAGGTGAAACTGGTATCAAACACTTTGTCTCAGTCTGAGTAAGTTGAGAAAAGAGTATTTTGCCCAAAATATATTTCTTTAATTAATGTAATTAGTAACACCTGTGTTTACCTGCTAGTTCATGTCAAAATGGCTGCTGAAAAGGAATGACTATTGTTGGTGATGGGACTGGGATCTTCTACACATCTACGCAGACAACTACAACACCACACCACAACCACACATGCACTGAAGCAACTCAGTGACACAGGTGTTTGGAGCACACACACACATACAGTATGTAAACCTAGGTTGACACATTTACCCTGCCAGACTTTAATCTGGACAGTTCAGAGATAAGATTATCTCTGTATGTCTCAAAGTCAGGGTGCAAAGGTTCATGTGTTCATGGATGGTCGTACGGTCATACGGCCATATACCTGACAAACACCAATAGACACAATTCAAAGAAATACACAACAAACAGTATTAAAAAGAATTAGAAGTAAGTTTTTTTTACTGATGGGAAATAATTCAGTTTCAAGGTTTCTTGTGGTCCATTCCATTTGTTTGTTGTACAATAATTTTTCCCCATCCCTGTTCTTATATGAGATGTATCTAAGACCAGGATCTGCTGTGATCTAGTGCTATGGCTACATTGTTTCAAACTAGTCAGAAATGCCTAACAGATAAATACAGACAATAAAACTGCCATCTTATTTTTAATGGAATTTTTAAAGGAATATTCCAACGTTTTGGGTAAAATACTCTTTTTCCAAACATTTTCACCTCTGTACGTCCACTGGTTCATTCTGATGGGTAGTACTTCGTGTTAGCTGAGCATGAAGACTTGAAGTCTACAGGAATCTTTAGCTTAGCTCTGTCAAAAGTGGGAAAAAAATAAAATAAAATATGCAGCAAGTCCAAAGCTGTCTTATTTACACAATCATTTGGAAGCAAACCAGTGGACATACAGAGGTGAAAATGAACATCTTGACGATCGAAGATCTTGTAAGGGGTATTTTGCCCAAAATTGAAGTATTCCTTTAAGGTTGACCGCCTCACATTGTTGTTCACAATGGTGAGTGGAGAAAGTGCTCTTTTAAACTACTTCAAATGAAATACCCTTAAAATTGGTTCAGGAGTGGACTGTACAATTATTGTGCTTTTATTAAAAATCAGGTCTGATCTAGGTCAGCGTGTTCCACTGCTATATTTTCTGCTTCTCACACTCTTGGTGCAGAGTATTGTTCTGCCATTATTTTCTCTGGGAGAGCTGAAGGTTTTCAAGCTTCATGTTGCCATCAAATCAAGTCTTGCATCTCTGTTTTTTGGCTTCAGGAAAGGAGTTTTTTCTTTGAATTCACACAGGGTTTGGAAGATAAAACTTTGTGATGTGATTGCGCTCATTTCAATGCAAATTTGATCATTCATTACAGTTACTGCAGTATAACTTTATGATTATACAGGTTTTAGAAAAACAGCTACTTGTTGAGCTTTTGACACGTTTGAAAGGAAAAAGTCTTGTGAACTCTTCAACTCTGCTGATCCCATGGGTGGGTTTGTCATTGCTGTGCAACTGAGCTTTGTTCAAACCTGTAGAATTTTAAGTTCCAATGGAGACTCCAAGGTTTCCAAAAAATACCAAATCTGTCCTGCTGAATTCCAGGGAAATGTGTATAAAATGATACACAAGACATGTAGATATTTTCTATTTGATGTAATGCTGCAGCCATAAAACAATGGCATCTTGACTTTGAATATTTCACTCAATATAAGTGTGATGGAGCTTCAATGAAGCTGCAACCAGCAGATACACAATATGGATGTGACATTGAAGCTGCTTAAGGGGAAATTTAAGGTAAAATTGGACTTCAAGGGGTTAAATTTTGGCTTAATCAATGGCTTGAAGTTCTTGCTGTTTATGTTCTGATTTCAATAATACTACCAATACTGTTTATACTTCTACAACTGCTCCTGGTGCTTCTACTAATTCCTCCACCACTACTGCTAAAATGATTGTGAGTTTAAGAAATTAATTTCAAGTTTGCATTCAAACACAAATATTCTTCTGTGCCACATTTTATGAGACAATTAACATCTGCCACTATTTAAATGACCTGCTGAGTTTCTCACTTTCACTTTTAAAGTATTCCCAGTTGTAATCCTTTAACTTTTTACAAGCCGCTGCTATCAGATCATTTTATATATAGCATGACAGGATAGTGACTTTTTTCCGTATTTCAAATACATACAACCGTCACAAGTCTGTCTTTTGCTCTGGGTTGCTACTGTCAGTTACTGTCAGTGTGTTGTTCCATGTGCCAAAACGTCACTCATTTTGATGTACATTAAGCACTTTTTCAAACTGAGGGCGGCTGTGCTATCTAGTAAATCATTGTCTGTCACAGTGAAGCAGGTGCTAAGCCAGTGCTTGTCAAAGTGGGCCTTGAGATTCATGTCAACTGATAAAGGTGGGTTAACTTTATTCCAGTGTTAGAAAGGGGGCTGCGCTATAGTGGGCATGCTACAAGGATAGGTGTAGGTCTGTGGGGTTTAATGGGAGTCTATGGGGGTCCAGCACATTAAACCAGTTGGAAACCTCCTGCATTGAGCTACTGGTTTCTTTTACAGTCCTGTGGTGCTTTTGGGAAACCTGCAGCTGCTCTGTTCCAAATGTAAACCAAATGCAATCCTAGGTCATGAGAGGTAATTCTCAGGGTGCTGCAGCTTCACCAGCAGGGAGCAGTGTTGTTAAGCAATCCAAAGAAGGGCATTTTGGCCAATTTGGTCATCAGTCAAAAAGGTCATGAGGAAATAACCAAATATTTGGTGAAGGCAGCTTTAAACAGTGGGTTAGATTAACATAAATGAAGGGAAACAGGTCGACGGATGCTCTGCTCCACTGGTATAAATGTGAAGCCTGAAGTAGAGGGTGCTCTTTACTGTGAGGTCAATAGAAAGCAGAGTAAATCCAAGGTACTCCTCATGAAAAAGTGAAAAAGCCCTGAATGCATTGGCTTGCTCAGTGAACAGGGTGAACAAACTGTACGCTCTGCTCCCCAATGAACGCCCAAGGCCGAAAAACACTGGATTTTTCCACGTTTTTAACCCCGTTTATCGAGCGAGCCGGATGGATTTTGAAGGCTTTTTCCACGGTTTTCATGAACAGAAGCCTTGGATCTGCTTTCCTTTCCCGAGTTCATTTTTTTGAACGGGGTGAATCTGTTTGTTCCAATAAAGACTATGTTATTTACATCCAATCAATGAGAGAACAATTTCATTAGCTATTGACTGTCCTCAGAGCCACAGAAATTCAATTCAGCCTTTTAGATGAGTGGGGATTAGATGCTGATCAAATTGAACAGCCTACGTGCATTTAGGGCACCAACCCCCAAACACATATATTCACATGCACACATACATACACACACCTCCACCAAGCCAAAACCAGTTCACAATATAATGCTTTGGAAACTGTTTTGAATTGGTACTTGGTAGTTCCCAATTTTGCAGCTAGCTAGCAAACATTTTAGTTTTACCCATTTAATGTCAAGGGTTTGTACAGCCTCCTAAGAGTAAAATTCAAGGCCTTTTCAAGCACTTTCAAGGCACCTAAGCCAAAATGTCCAGACTCTCAAATCATGTAAAATTGTTACTTTAAATGCAATTGTGAAAAATGAAGTTTACAGAATCCCTTTATACCCACAGAAATTAATGTATATTGTCACTTTGTTTATTTATTTATTTTTTTAAATTTGAATTCATTTGAATTCAAGCATATTCCTAACCTTGAAACGTAGCAGTTAAAATTAAGCATTTTCCAAACTTTCAAGACTTTTTACATACCCTGAATATAGTGCCAAAATGGAACATCTGTCGTCATCTGTAGCTGCTGCCTGCATCAGTTTGTGAAATCAGGACCTAAATTGTTTAATTATATCAGTTCAAATCAGGTTCCAAAGCTGTTTCAATGTGAAATCCAACCGTAATGTTATGTTGTGAAAATTCTGCGCTGGTTTAGATGGACTCCTGCACATCGGCGTCATCCACGGCAGGAACATCGCAGATAACCTTTTCATATACATTATGATGCAAATTTGAGTCTCCAACAGCGGTGCCACAGGTATTTTTTTCTCTCTTTTTGTGCCTCACATTTGGTTCATGGCAAAGGGCAGCTTGATAGCAAAATCAGGTCTCAATCCAGGTTGTGATCCTTTCACTCTGACCCTGACAAGGAAACATTTGCCTGAGAAATGGGTTCCTGAACTATGTGGGCTAAAGGACACAGACATAACAGTCATGCCCTGGCTCAAATCATTTTTCTTTTGCCAAGGGAGAAGCTATGAACTTGATGCATGAATTTGTCTTTTTTTTTTGCTTTGTAGTAAGGGCTGAACCACAACAGATGGCTGATGGCTTTGATTTCCCTCACAGCTATATCAAACGCTCTATAAAACCTAATTGAAATTATGAGACTGCATTCCGATTGAGACTGTGGTGCGAGCGCATAGCTGGGCGGGCCGGCGAAGCTATACGAATGTATATTTCATGAGAAGCTCTTATTCCCACAGCGATATCTGAAGCTATTTTGTGGTTTTTCACTTTGCAGTACTAAACTCGAGCCTCACCGCTCCCACACTGCAGGTCAAAGCCATGAAAGACATCCACAGCCCCGAGCATGTTTGGGAGAGCTCGCATGTACGCCCCGCTCTGTCAACAGAACTAGGGCAGAGCGTGCACGTGACAGCAGGGAGATACAGATGCACGGGCACGGGAGTCGATGCCGTGCTGCCTGCAATCGAAAACAGAACAACACAGGCCTGATCAAAACACGGAACCTGTGTGAGAAGCCTCTGGGCTTTCTGTCATGCAGAAAGAAACAGTTTGAATGTTTTGTTGTTGTTTTTTTTTTTTTTTTTTTACCTCAAAGAGACTCAACTGCAATCTCGGCACACCAAAGATCTTATGAGACTGAAAATAGACCCATGTGATGTTTACTCTTCAAAGATAAGGAATATTAGCAAAGGTCTCATTTCTGCCATGTTGCCTGCTTCTCTTTGATTGCATGCATTTTTATATGAACTTGTTTTTTTTTTTGTATCTCAAGGTATCTCTTTGTTGATGGTTTAGATTCACGGGAGACAGAGCAAAATGCTGAGTGACCTCCAGAATCAGACTAATTAGAGGGATGTTCCGTGCTGGCATTTCGACTCTGTGTTCATGTTGATTTCATTTGGTTACGGGAAGGACGTGCAAAGGTTACGAGCATTCATTTAAAGGCCAGTTTTTCAGCTCCAGTCACAGCCAAGAAGGAAGGTTTGAGGCTGCAGTCAAATCCCTGACTCCAACTTCTAGTTTCATACTTAAATTGGCAAAATCCTATTTAGCATTGGTGACAACGATGCTAAGCGCTCATTGTCATGTTGTTTCATCTGCTCCCAGAGATCACCTGTCAATCACACAGTGTGGGTAGGGCTGTGACGTCTTTGTCATTGGATTTTCTGCCGATGGAGTTTCTGTAGGTGGCGCTCTTTTCTTTGTTTAGCCATGGCGGCTATCACTGCTCATGCTAACTAGCTAGCTCTTCTTCTTCTGCTTATTCCAAATCACTTCTGTGAGGTTTTTACCCAGGAAAGAGCGACCAGACACAAATATAAAAGCACTCATGAACTGTTTGTAGGTTGAATCATTATTGTTTTATAGCAATCTAATAGAAAGGAGAAAAAGGAGGATTTATTTATATGAAAAAGGTGAATTATTGGTTTAATTTGTGGTAATATCTCTTTATCTACGACATGCAGAATCATTTAATTTGCTCTGAAGTCCACAATGCCAGAGACACTGTATTTTTACAAGGACGACGGTTTTCTCTCTGTCCCGATTCTCCTGAAGTGCACATACAACTGTACTGGCTGTCCAGCCTCATGCCAAAAAGAAGTGTTTTATTGTATGCAAAATAAATCCAGGGCTTGTCACGTTCGAATTAGTTTTCAAGCCCACTTTGAGGCAGTGGAAGGAGCTGAAGGCCTGCTCACAGAGGTGCAAATGGATGCTGAGCGCGTTGAGAAAAATTCCTTCAGCTCTTATTCAGCTGCACTCGGTGAGACATGTTGACTCCGTACCTCAGGGAGGGGAGCACCAAAATAGGGGGGAAGGTGGGGGCAGCGGGTGGATATGTGGAGGGGAAGTGTGTGTGTGTGTGTGTGAGTGAGTGAAACACACCCCGAGGACGAGATCTGAACATATCAACACCTCATGGTGGAACAAACAACTTCATCATTTCACTTCAGCGGTGAGGGTGTGAATTGATGGCTTTGGAGCTCCCACGTCCATTATTCGCAGCTTCAATTTGCCCCATGTATACTGTAAATAATTCATGCTGTGCCTAAACATGATTATGACACCATCGATTTCGACTTGCAAAAACACTGTTTTTCCTTTTTTTTTTTTTTCTTGTCTGGCATGGATGGCATTAAGTTTTCAACACATCAGCCGCCGGTGATTTCAGGTTATTAGGCTCAGACAAACCCTGACAGGAGGCTGTGAATGAATTCGTGCTACATCTGTGAACCATGGCTTTAAAAAGTAATGATATGAGGTGTCTCCCTATCGACCCCCATATTGTGCACTGCATGTGCATGTACAGTGGATGTTAAATAAGGGGACTCAGCACCTACTGCACTCATATATTCAATCCCATGATATTATCTTGAAGACTTGTTTGCAAGTGATGATATTTTTCACCCCTTAAATTACCATATGTCACCATAAATAAGCAGAGAACTTTCACAATATGATGTTACGGCTAAGTAAAAATTCGTATTAATACCACCTGGCGACCCATGGGTGGGTTCATTGCTACACGGCCAAGATTTGTTCAAATCCTCATAACTTTATTTTTAATTCTAGTTGAGATCCCAAAGTTTCCAAAGATCCCAAATATGTCCTGCTGAATTACAGGGAAATGTGTATAAAATGATGCACACAACACGTAGATATTTTTTATCGGATGTAATTCTGCAGTCATAAAACAATGGCATCTTGGGTTTGACTGATGATTTAAATGATGATAATGTATGTGACATCCTACAATATGGGAAAACTGTATTTTCAAACATAAGGGGAAATTTGAGGGAAAATCAGGGCGAAGAGAGTTACAACAGCTCAGGGAAACAGCTTTCCAAGCAAAGATATTTATGTCTTGATGTTATAAAATGATGTAGGTAGCAGCTATGGATGACTGAAGATGTCTCTTTCATTTTGCTGCTATATTTACATATGTTTTCAACATTTTCTGGGCACTTAATATGATGTATACTGCAAATTTAGGTCATGAAGATTTATGTCAGTCTAAAAATGTGGTAGAGTGAGTGTAGGTGGGTGTTCCCTCCACTACATCCCAGTTTCAATGTGCACATTATATTTGGTATGCATATACATCATAATAAGATCAGGGCAAGTGGAAGTATCATTCTGTTCCATCAGTGTCTTGAGAATTGGGAGCATCATTACTCGTGATGATTTACTGTCAAATGTGATCAGCAAACATTGACGATCACCGCAGGTCGCCCAATTCGTTGATTGTCAAATGGCGGTGGAGTTTAATTGAAACCATCAGTCTGGAATTGAGTTAAGGCTTTGCCAATAACGTCTGCAGCTGATCTTAAAGCACTGAAGACAAGTCATTCATATATCGATAAACACTGCACCTGCACGCGGTGCTGATATATAGTGTTTGCAGGGTGATACAAATATCAATATTTCATAATCAACTTCCATCGGCAGCGCGCAGAGGAGCTGCCGAGCTTTCCATCAGTGACTTGAGACAACAATAACATTGCTTGGCATGTTTGGCTTTTAATATTTGATGGAAATTGCATTAGTCATGATGAGAGCTGATGAAATCTATACAGCTGCGGTGCTGGCTAGCTCACAGGCTTTAATCCCTCTAGTGCCGCCCGCGTAAGGCTAAATGAACTGGACAGTTTCTAATTCAGAAATGTACAGGAAAACACGGCATTAGCATTTTGGAAGACGGGGAAAAAAAAAAAAAAAACAGAAATGAGGGCAGCCGTCTTCTTCTATCTTGACAGCTCTGATATATTTGCAGCGCAGAAAAGCCTTGCTTTTTCTTATCAGTGTGCTGCTGCCTGTGCACAAACAGATGTAGATGCATGGATCGGGCTCAGTGTGACAGACGGTTATGAGTTTATTTGCATGAATGAAATGATTTTCCACAGATACATTCATATGAGGGCTGGAGTGATTATTCATAATCGATTAAAAATGTTTTAAAAAAGAACATAAAAAATCCTTTTCATCCATTATGCCGCGTTATAGGCACAGCTAATGAAATCAACACATTGCATGATTGCAGCTTGTGTCATTGTACAGTACACAGTCTCACCTGTCTGTTATTCAGGACGTCAGATACAGGAAATTGCGATGTTGCAGAGATGAATGGACTCACAGATTATGCAAATTGTGCTAAATATTGCAGCTGTTACTATTAAGCTATGCACCCTTTTGCACAATCCACACCTCAGTTTTCTCAAGGCTTTGAAACCCTTCTTTAAAGCTGCAATATACAACTTTTTTGACTTGAAAATAATAGTAAATAAGTAGGATACATTCACAATCAGTGTGTCTGTGACATTGAGCGTTCATGCCTAATTCCTTCCATTTTGCTGAAATTGGGGTATACAGCATATGTAGCTAACATGTTTAACGTACATTCCCTTGTATACATCCACATGATTCTGCTGGTTGGCTCATGTTGCATTCATTTAAACTTAGACTTAAGAATTTCCATATATTTGATTTCAAAGTGGTGTTCATGGTATCAACTCTTAAAAAAAAAATAATAATAAAAATTGTGTGCTCACAAGAAAAAGAATCTGAGTTTCCCCCCACAAGGAATAGCACAGAATCCATACATTTTTCCTGAATTGTCACTGTGAATGCCATGTTGTCCAGAAACATACAAGACAAAAGAATCTGATATCCCATGAACGCAGCATTAGCCGAAGCAATGTATTATCATATGCTAATGCTAAATAAAACTTGTTAGAAAGCACTGTTTACAACTATTTTTTGGTTAGACAATTTCTAGGCGTATTTGACAGTGTTCTGAGTTTCTCGTGTCCATTAAAATGGTTTTGGCCCTGTTTGACTATGTTGAAAGAAGCTGCAGCAGGGTGGTTAGTTTGTCCTTGCTTAAGCTAGCAGTGAGGTTGTGCTGTGTACGGGTATAAATGATAGGAATCAATACTTTAATTCGTATTTTAGTTCATCAGACAGCTCATGGAGATAAGGGTCAAGTGTTGGGTGGGCACTTGACCAACTGAGGAGGAAAATGGGAAGACCTGCTGTACACATTGATGCCTCAAGGCAAAAAAACAAAGCTGTATACTGGAGCTTTAACCTGTCTACTCCAATTCATCTGTGTCTCACCATCATGGGTGAGGTGGATTTAATAAGTGAAATCAATAAGGAACCATGGCTTTCACCTTCACGAAAAGAGCAAACGGTCCAATTTTTTTTTTTTTTTTGTGCAGCATTCTACTTTACAATGAACGTTTTCAAAAGGGCTGCAAGTGCAAGCGAGGATCGATTTCAGTGGGTGTATCCTTTGTAAGGCCTTTTCCCTCTTCCTCAGCACTGGATGGAGATTCAGTGGATCCCCAAGGATCTGAAGCAGTGTTGGATAAGCCACGGAACACAAATCAGCATTACGAAAACTGCCAGACAGTACTTCTTCAAAGACACCATCACGTAGATCTTGAGGGGATTATTGCACGCAGCTGTGTTTTCTGTGTGTGTGTGTGTGCGTCTGTGTGTGTGAGGGTACGTACGTGCGAGTGATTGCACTCCCTGTATCTTGTCCACACACTCCCAGCTATTTTTCACAGTCCATCTGCTGTAACACTTCAGCCAATGTGGAGGAAGCGGCTGATGAGGAGGATGGGAAATGGAGAAATGGGTGTCACACTTTATTTAACTTAGCGCCTCTTCAGAGCTCTGGTTTGATATCTACAATGATGGCAAGCCTTCGATCCAACAAGGACGTAGAACTTCAATTTTTAAAACCTATTGTTTTCTCATGTGAAATAAGGTGAACGACCATGAACGAAGTGTCACAAATACTGCCTCGTGTTTTAAAAACCAGTGGAAAATATAACCTTGGATTGTGTAATTTCATATTATTTCTGTCATTTCAGTGGCGACAAAAGGAGGGTTATTATTTAACCTGTACCTCTGGAGAATACTGTCTCCCCAGCAAGGAGAGACAATCATGCAGCTGAATCAATACCCATCATCTAATGAATAGCCTACAACAACCACTGGCCTGCATTTATGTGGATTGTAACACAGGGATCAATGAATTCAAGGTTGTTATCAGCTCTGTGGCTCTCTAGCTCCTGGCTGGCCAAGGACTCTCACAATGACCCGCCACGAAAAGACCAACCCAATTAGAAACCAAGTGAGACCAGGGAACCGCTACTAACTGTTCAACTAACTATGCAACTCCAATGTTCTAGCCTCAAACAAAAGCTGTTTTTCTCCTCGCCGTCCCCTCGAGAACATGCAAATGATGAAACGAGGCTGTCGCCGTGCCCATTCTGCTCTCCGGGGGCTTTCCACAGCCGTGATATATTGATAGGAGGTGAACGCCGACTGACAGACCTCTACATTCATTTGCAGTGCCTCACCTCAAATGCAACGGCCACCGTTGCCAATGTCTCTGGTTCCTATTAAATATCAGCGTATGCCTTGTTATTAACTCAGTGCATTCACCCATCTGTCTCTCTCTCTCTCTCTCTCTTGGAGAATGAGTCATTTTCTGTCGGCAACTTCAGCTTTCAGCCTCCTTTTGCCACTGACAACTGAGCTAATCACCTTCGACACCGCGTTTCCAAACAGTGGGAGGGAACGACTGGAGGTTGACATTTTGTTGTCTCTCTCTTTGTTGATTTGTTCTCTCTGCATGGGTCTTGTTAGCAGTTTGCAAACACCATTTCAACAGACTTAACATACTGTACCGTATATGACCTGCATAAATTTCCCCAGCAAACATCCTAAACACTCTAAATTCTTATAGGGATACTCCAACATTTTGGGGAAAATACCCTTTTTCCGACTTATCCAGACTGAAACAAGATGTTTAATACCATTTTCCCCTCTGTACATCCACTGGTTTGGTTCCAATGAGTAGCATTTCATGTTAGCCTAGCATAAAGATTCAAAGTCTACAGGAGTCATTAGCCTAGCTTCGTCAGCGTGGAAATACAAAACCCTTACAGCTCTCTTATATCTTACTTACACTTATTAAAGCATATTTTGCCCAAAACGGAGCATTCCTTTAAAAAAAAGATCTCTCTAGTATCAAAAATATCTCTTTAAGCTAGCACTACCGCAAAAGCTAATTTGGTGCATTAAAGAACCATTTTAGGTAGGCTTTCTATAGTGGCACATTCAATGTTTCAATATAGCAACATTATGGTGCTGAAAATAGCCATTTAGAAATGCATGAAATACTATAAATCAGCTGAATTGAAGCTGCACAAGGAAACTTTACATATTGGTGACCCAAAATGTCAGTGAGACGTAACAGCTTGAAAATTTGAATTTAAATAAAATTTGATTTTTTTTTTCCTCCTGTCATTGATTGGACAAGATTCCCAGTTAAATCCCATACCTGACACCAAAATCCAATTTGGTCAAATGGGGTGAATCTAAAGTGCCTCAGGTAGTCAGGATGTGAAGCTGCGTTGCAGCTCCACTTTGTGATGTGTTAGCCTGGCACAGCTAATTTCCTTTCCATTGTTTATGTCACGAAAGAGATTCTGGGCCCTGTAGATTGAAACCATTTGGAAAAGGGGCAGCAGCAGCAACGCACATTTACAGAAGTACATAGCAGGTGATTGGATCAGCCATCTGTCTGTCATTAGCTAAATTGTCCAATTAGTCTACAGAACTTTATGATGTAGAATGAGAGCTAAACAAAACTAAACAAAGAGTAACAACTGTTACTGGTAAGCATGTATCTGGCCTGTTACTGTATCAGTACATGAGCCTTGCAGGTTTTGTAAGGAATTCTATGTTGATGTCCTGTTCCACATTTGTAGTTTCTCTAAAGATGCTGATTGGTGGCTTCCATTCCAATGCTGGTCTCTCAGGTCAAAAGATTTTTTTTTTTTTTTTACTTTTTTCAAACTTTTACAGACAAAATCTTGCCAAATGGAGCTTTGAACATTTATTACAGCCTTCGTTTTTTTTTATTATTATTAATTCTGTTAGACTTTTATCAGAGGGTCTTGAGCTTTTGAGTTTTTTGAGTCCTTGGTTCTGTGATTCTATACAGAATCACAATCCTGACCAAAGAACCAGTTAGACTCTCCTTTTTTATATATTCAAAAAAAAAAAATCCATCTTGCTGTCTATATGAAGAGTTAAATTCTAAAACCACCTACACCTACCTATGTCACCTACAATCCACCTAAGCAAATGCAAACAAAAGTTACTACACATCATATTACAGTTATTTGATTAGTTAACTTTTTTTTTTTCAAAACCTGTATTATGCATTAAAGCATTTTGAAATGTAACCCTTAATGTATAAAACAACAGTACACAAACCAGTATGATTATTTTATTATACATCACTGTTCTTTCAAAATGGCTGATTTGAAAGAATTTCATATATTCTCACAGGAATGCTGACAGAGGCAGAAAGGTTTTATGCTTACTTAACAAATTGGGTTCTATAGAGTATCAGAAAATGATTCTTTAAGGTTGTTGCAAAGCAGAACTACCTTTCTTAAAAGGGTCTTTATAGCACCATAAAGGTTCCATTGTGTACAGTAAAAAGATTTAAAGGTTTCTGAGTGGGTTTTGAACCTTGTGCTAGCACTATAGTTCAGATTGTACAGTGTATTGTACTGTTGTACTACTGTATATCTCTGAACATGACTATGCTATAAAAGATTAGTTATAACGCTGTCTTGACATTATGCTATGGTAGATAGTCTGCACCCTACTGCCATAAACATACGCGCTCATGTATTTCATGTGAGCGCCATTTGTAATAAATCAACCATTGGCTCTGCTGCACCTGAAAACGATGAGAAACATAAAATACACTGTAAACCCAACCTGGAATTTTTCTGTTTGGCAGAGCGTGTGCCCTTAGATAACCACACACAGAACAAATCATCTGTGGCTTTATTAAAAGACTAGTGTGGGCCCGGGCTGTGACAAGCTCTGATTTTCTAAGTGGCTGGCCACACATCACAGTAACTCAGTGTCTGGAGGATATTATGTGCACAGAGAGAGAGGGAGACAAAGAAACAGACAGATAAATAGAGGGAGAGAACAGAGAGGATGGGGAAGGACCTCGCAGTGCAGGGCACATCCCATTAAATTAAACTGGAAATTACATTTCCATTTCAAGGTCTTTTGACTCATTAGGAGCCAAGAATTCATTATCAAATCTCCTCGTCCTACTTTGTCCTTGTAAACTCTCCGTGCCACTACAGAGCCAGTAAGACAGCCACAGGACGCTGCCGCCAAAGCAATGCCTGCGTGTCACATAATCGATAAAATCATGATGTGTGGAGCGCTAAAACATTCCTTAAAGTATAACAAGAGTACCATTTGGGATATTGTTATCATTAATTACGGTCATCCAGAAGATCATCAAAGGCTAAAGGAATGCCGTGGAGTGAAGGGGAGATGCTTGCAGCTTGAGTGTCTACAACACATGTGTACCATCAGATTAAAGGGGCATAGTCATAATCAAAAGAATGCATTTCTAACAAACATATAGACATAAAACGTTTCCCGCTCAGCACCACGCTGGCTTGGGCGCAGCGGGATGCCGGCTCATTCCAATTCCTTTAAATGCACATTTCACACGGTCCATTTCAAGAAGAAAACAGCAGATCGGCTTTGATGTTTAACACATCAAGAGTTCAATTTTTTTTTTTTTTTTTTTGAGCGAGCCCTCTCGACCGGGGCCAAGTTTTCTGTGTGCCGGGGAGGGGGGTCTAAACACACACCATGCATGAGATGTTGTGCAATATTTCAAAAAACATCCAGCGGGATCACCACCCTTTTGGTGCAAAATCGCTAAAGCATGCAGTAACGAATTGCACATTTCCCAAGTAGGTGACCCATGGACAAAGATCTTGTAAACAATGTAAAATACCCCACTGTATCACAAGACTGATGGTAGCTTGTTCAATTCATATCCCATTAGGGTCAGTTAACTTCTAATGTCCCGTTAGAAAGGCTTGATGTTGCTTTATTATCATTATCCAGGGAAAGTTTTAGAGCCCTGTGATGGTTTAAATCCTGTTTCAGAGGAACAGCTCTGCAGGAATTGCTGAATATTTAGCCATTTTGGGATTGGTTTGGCATGAAAATAGCCTGAATATCAGAATAAAACAGAAGCTAATGGCAGCTTCGGTCCACATATCTCAGTGTCTGCCTTGAAAAACCCATCAGTGAAGCCCAAGAGGGTGTTTGTTTTTAAGTGTGGTGAAGAAAAATTACATTTAGATTCCATCTTCATCTTAGACATGTAGCAGATGATTTCAGCCAGAGTCACTTGAGTCCCATGCAATGAATAATTGCATGGGACTCTTTTTTTACAGTAATCCTAAGTATTTACATGTATATATACATGCTTAGAATAGTTAGTTACCAAGTAATTAAAGCTGAAGCAAAGTAGGTTGATACTTAAAAAACAGTTTCTGGAAAAAATTAAATCTAAATCGCTTCATTTTTAGAATTGTGATGGCCCAAGGGCATTAAAGGAATACTCCAACATGTTGGGCAAAATACCCTTTTTCCAACTTACCCAGACTGACGAAGATTTTTGATACCATTATCACCTCTGCACGTTCTCATTAGCCTGTTGCTGTAATGTTTATTTGTTTCACTCTGAGGGAGCTAGGCTAACGTTTGGTTTGGTGTTTTGGTGTCTGTCCCTCAGAATTAAAGCACGAAGAACTTCTTTCTAAACCTACTTTGCACCAAAGTTCAACAAACTTCATCTAGTGTAGAAGAGGTATTGATGCTAATTTGGCTCAATTTAAAAGCTTCAGAGTTGCTGTAAGGTTTTTTTTTTCACTTTGACAGAGCCAGGCTAATGAACCTTTTAGACTTCAAGTCTTTATGCTAAACTAACATGAAATGCTAACCATCGGAACCAAACCAGTGGACGTACAGAGGTGAAACTAGTATTGAACATCTTGTCTCAGTCTGGGTAAGTCAGAAAAAGGGTACTTTGCCCAAAATGTTGAAGTATTCCTTTAAGCTACTACTTGTGGATGTTATATCGATCATGGCCTCACAATATTCAAAGTATTTACTGGCTTCGTTACAGTTGTATGTATTACCTGGTAATTTACTACAGTATTCTTACAGTGTATTTACCTGGTAAATGCCTAGATGTTAACACAGTCTATGCCATCAGTGACTGTAAAGAAGGAAAAAAGGAAGAACATTTTCTGACCTGTTTAGAAAACAGAGTTCCATTCTCTTCTATTCTATCTGCTGTCGTCAGCCCTCCCACTCTCCACCGCCTCTCTCAGTTCATCCTTTTACTGCGGTAAACGTATTTAGGCTGGTGGAGGAAAAAGCCCAGACCTTGAAATGTTCATAAATCCAACGTAAAGATGGTTTTTACGCTCCGGGCCAAGCTATTCCTTATCCAAATGGACTCCCAGAACAGCAGCAGCGGTGCACAGTACATTCATCCTTTTTCATGTTGCATGCAAGTGTTTTAGATGATACTCCATCATGGACCTACACCACGTCTGAGGTGCATTATTATAAGCAGAGCATTAAGAATCCAAACTATACATTCTCAGGACTGTCTGATGCGTGAAGCCAAGTGCAGTGGCAACTATTTAATTCTTTATGGAAATATAATTGAAAATGTTTCGTATAGAAGGTCTGTGAAGAGTATTAATATAGTAACACGACTCTTAATACTCCTTCCTATGACATATGTATGCACACACACATACGCAAACGCCCAGAAAAGTGAAGATCAGTACATGGTGGTGCATGGGAATGAAGTATGATGCAATGGTAAGTGAGCTCTGTGAGAGCTTTTCAGCGGTATTTGTGTGTGTGCATGTGTGAGTGCGTGTGCGTGCACAAACGCGCACATCCACATTACCACATATCCCCCGGGGTTCTCCAAACCTTTTGTTTGCACACCAACCAAAGAATAATGGAGGCTGAATTAAAGTACAGATCTTTGTTTTCCCATGGCTTTGCTTCTCCCCACAGGAATACAGTCATAGTTACGCCATGATTATAAATTCTCATCCATAATATAACGGACAAAGGTCACCACTGGGTAATGAAAAAAGATGCTGATGAGAGGAACTGAAAGAATAAGATTGAATAATAAGCAGATTAAAAAAAGCATGTGTGCAAAGTAGGCTGTACGCACATCGACATGGAATTTATCTTTACTTTAAAAAAACATCTTTTTACAGGGTTTCTAGAGGTTTATAAAAGGCTGAACACACATACAGTAGAGATGGATTAGGTTTACAGTAGACACTCGCTCAGACACAAATATACCACAACTAATAAATACAGACATACAGTATATACAGCATTTACAGAATAAAGGCTATAGGAAGCTAAATGTTCTTAGCAAAGGGGAAAATCAACTTACAAAAACAACTAATCTCATGTGCGAATAAGTGGTAATAATTCAGTCCTACAGTGTTTTTGAGGGGCACCAGGCAATGACACTGACAATGAGAAGAACATTTGGGTGTTTGCATGCATTCCCATCAAACCAAATTAGCAAGGGGTACAGCATGTAAAGAAATTAGTTTGCTACTGTATCTATGTGCTATACACAAACTAGTGGTGAGCTTACTTCACAACAGCAAGGGGACAAAAGGACGTACCATGTCTTAAACTTGCATAAATCCTATTGCTGGTCATGAGCTATGCACTGAATGTGGCATTTGAGCATTTTGTTTTGCTATGATTTTGTAATACTATATTTAAAGGTGCTAAGTGTAGCATTTTTAAACATAAAAATACCATTGTCAAATTAACTGATACTTGGTATGACTGACCCTGATTAGGATAAGCAGTAATGGAAAATGATTGAGTTAATGAATGACCTTGGTATGATAAACAAATGAGACTGCGGTCAAGATGATTACCAGCCTCTGTCTGACACCAGTGGTGTTGCTAATGCTACCATTTCAAAAATTTAAGACTACATTTCCCATAAATCCTGTTGTATCTTATTCCACCACGCCCTCCCTGGCATCTTTGTCTTTACTGAAGAGCATAAACACATTGGAAGTGATTTTTTAAATTTCGTCCAGCATTTGCCATCACCACAAATAATAGCTCTGGTAACACTGGAAGAACAGCGCCCTCTTCCTGTTTTGTGCCGTAAAGCAATCCAGCAGATTTCCCACCAAATCTGACAGTGGCATTGTAAAACATAGTAAAATGCAATGCAGAGGCTGATAAAAATGGACAATCGCCTCAGTGATGGCATTGTTTGTTTACTGTAAATTGAAACAAAAATAGTGTGGTGACCATCTATCAAGGTTAAATTGCTACACGTAGCACCTTCAATAGCAATTGTGTCTTTATTTGCTAGCCCAAGTTAAGAGGGACACTGAAGTGGCTGTAAGTTGTGAAGGAGAATTTGTTGTAATGAAGCTGGTGAGGTTACGCTTTGCATTGCTGATCACTGTTGTGTAGATTTTCCATCATCCTGAGTTTGGGAGACTTGGTTCATGCAGTCTGATTGGCTTTCTGGGCTCAGTGCCTCTCAATCATTGGCTGTTGATGGTGATGCTTCCTCAGTCTGGTTCCTGAATGAGGTAAGATGAGAGATTCATCAATAAAAAACTTGGTCTCTATTAATATGTTACAATATGACTTCCAGTAAAATTAAAGAATACTTCAACCACTGTATGCCAGTTACATAAAAAAATCTTGCTGTCATTAAACATCAATTTTTAAGATAAAGAGTTCACCATGGATTCCTTAAAAGTCACATCCTAATGCTCATATAATTAACAAGCGGAGTGTCTCTCTGTGAGTCTTCCTTACTTGGTTTCACAGTGGTTTGGGATCCAGGGGTCTGGAACGTTCGGCTGGTTGCAGGACTCTCACCATCTGCAGTGATAACCTGGACCTCCAGCCTGTAGAGGCTGGCTGGATGCAGGCCTGAGACCACCAGGATACTCCGATCCTGAAATAAGACAGGATGCAAAAGACAAGGCTTTAAGTATACAGAGAGATCAAAATCGCAGGGAAACTGCAATCTAATCGAGCAACAAAACTGCATGTCAGCTCAATGGCCGCTGAGATTACGGGGAAAATTTTATCTAAAAAAATGGACATGGTATAAGGCTCACTGAAATACTGCTTACAGCTGCAAAAGTAAATATATTGCATGAAAAAAATCTAATTTTGCCCAGTCAATTGTGGATCTTGTGGAAATAGCTTAAACCCTTGGAGAGAATAATCTATTGTTTGAATAAAGAGTACGAAATATGCCAACATTTTATTGATTACAGCTTACTCAATATTAGCTAAAGCGCTTACTGGGGACAGGATCTGGGACTGGGAGATGAGGCTGTGGGGCAGCTTGTTGTGGTTGTGGCGGTTTGTGGAGTCGACCTCGGCCCAAGTGACCTGGTAGCCGGTCAGCTGCTGATCGGGCTGGACGGTGGACAAGTCCCAGCTGAAGACGGCCGTCACGTTGCCGCCTCGGACCTCAAAGGACGCTGTCAGATTCTCTGCCTTGGCCAGGACCTTCTGAGGAGCCACCACTAGAGGAACAAGCAAGAATAAAATGGAATAAGAAATAAAAATAGAGAGAGCTGGTTGGTTTTAAACACAAGCAAGAGTTCTAAAGATCTTTGTAAGTTGAAAATGAAAAGAAATCTGCCCCTTTGAAAAACTGAATATCACTGGTCAACTTTACTAAGCAATGGGCAAAAACTGATTTTTGTCTTTGCAAAGCTGAGTACTTCATATTGACAGATTTTTCAAGAGTATGAGTTCCCATTTTCATTTTTTTTGGATTGCCTTTATTGAAGTTGATGCACCAGAGAAGACTACTTTAAGAAAATTTTATCCAACAGCCTATGCATGTTTTCTTTGAGTTGACATGAATGGATGAAAACTGCAGGAACATAACAGCAGTAGAATAAACTGAGATGAAGCTCAGGTTTGAAATACAAGCAGTCTGAAGAAAGCAAATGTCACTGTACAGCTTATATGCAGAAACATTTTGCACATTTCGCAGAAACGTGCAAATGTTTCATGTTTAAATTTACAGGTCCACAGAAGGCCAAATATGCTGTGTAATAAGTGACTAAGGTGTGTAAACATGAATCATGATGGAATGAATGCATTAAACCGCTAATTGTTTGCAACTCCTTTAGGATTTGACTTAGGATTTGAAGATGTATGGTTGCAGGTGTCTCACCCACTTCTCCGCCACAAGTGATGGGTTTCAGACTCTTGGCCTGGATGGCGGCGCAGGAAGGTGTGAAGAAGCTGGTGCTTTCTGCCGCAGGACGACTCTTCCTGCTGATGGGCTGCAGCAGGACTTTATACTTACAGGAGAAGAGCAGGCCCTGCAGGCTGACAAAGCTCTCCTATAGGACCAGACAACGACAGTGACAAAGACGACGGAATTATTTCAAGGTCCTTTTTCCATCTGGCAGTAAAATGCATAGCGGAGTTCTGTAGGAAATACATTTTATTGCCCTTGCCAGGGCCAAATCGCTGGACCATGGGGCCCTGGGGCACAAACTTCATACGGGCCCCCCTCAACCTCACGCTGAATGAAATGATGAATTATGTACACAAACAAAACTAGACAGGCTCTGTACCTTTGTCAATAACTCAGAAAGCATCCCCTAAAAGAAATAAATGTGAGGGAGATGTTTCTTTCTATTCCCTTTTGCTACAATGCATGAAAAAAAGCACAACAAAAAATGTATAGGGGAGACCTTTACTGACTGTTCTTGGCTTAGTAACACATACTGATAGAATGCACCAAATATTAAAGAGACTGAAGAGACGAAACAAGAATTTATAGATGAAAGATTTCTACACAAACACAAAATAACCAGACAGATAACAAATGGGGCCTCTGATGACCGGGTTCCCTGGTGGTCTGGGGCTCTAGGGCCTGTGTTCTAGAGCCCCAGACCAGGTCCGCCCCAGACCAGGTCTCAGACCCCGGTCAGTAATCCTGCCCAGGTCTTGATGAGAAAAAACTACCGCTACCTCGCCTTAGAAACTAAGGTGCATGCATTGGTGAAAGAAAAATGAAAGGAAAAGCCTATTTAGCTACTTTGTGGAGCTGATAGATGATACATAGCTGTCTTATTATATACAGTAGTTGTTTGGGATCAACAGATTACCTGTGTGATGATCTTCTCCATGGGTCTGGTGTGGTTGTGTGCACAATATTCCGGTCCCCACTGGATTCGGTATCTTTCAACAGAAGGGTCTGAGCAAACGACAAGAGGTTCGTGCAATTACCCTCCTGCGGCGGCAGTTACACAACGATGAAGGGATTAACTTGACTTGGCAAGCTACTCGTTGACACTAATACGAGTCAAGCATGTGTATACAGTTGTTCTGTCTATGGCTGAATGCACTGCTTATGTCTTGGCCAGAAAACAGAAGAAATGCTTGATCCTTCTCATTTTTTTTAAGCCTTTCTTTATCCAGGGAAGGTTTACTGATCTGAGCAACACCCAGCTTCACATTCATACAGTCACACTGAGATCTGCCCAGTACAAACAGTCTTCTACTGGACACCGAGCAGCTCCACTGGAGCGGCTGGGGGTTAAAGCAGATCGACAGTAGCTGCTGAGGCAGGGGGGGGTGTTGATTCAAACCGCTTTCTGGCCAGATGCCTTCTTAATCAACGTGTAATAGATTTGATTAGGTTAGATTAGATTAGATTACATCACATTAGGTTAGATTAGATTAGATGAAACTTGTATGATTCCTGTGGGAGTATTAAAAAGGTTCAAATTGGTTTGAATTGTTTAAAGGAATTGCAAACCTAGTTAAAAATGTGGATTTTCTTATTTAATATTCTTGAGTTTTAGGGTCTGTATTTTCCACAGTAATCCATTCCAGCAGGCCTGGGTGGGCTTTAGTTCTCTTGTAGGGAAACAATATTGTTTGGACTCTGGTGAAACCAACCAACTGTCCAACAAAGTGAAAATATCCCGCTTGTTGGAACTGAAAGAGCTACGTTTCTTACTAGCACTGCAACAATATGTTAGCTAAACTTACACTTTGGAGGCTTGTAGTGGTAAAGTTGATGTGAGAAAGTCCACGACTGATCGCTCGCTAAAGAGGGCACAGCGCCAATTAACAGACTGAAGCGCTTTGCTAACCCTCACCTCTTCTGATATAATGTAGACTGGTAAAATAATCCTCAGTCAAGTGGCGCTTATTCATCAAAGAACAGAATAAAATCAGTGTTCTGTGTTAACAACCTAAAGTAACAGTTACTATTACTTACAACTGTTTGGCTAGTGGAGGATAACAGGTGCAGTTGGAGGCTGTCAATCAAATGGGGGTGGGGGAATAAAAACTGAGTTTAGGGTTTAGGTCGGGGTGTTTCTTTATTTTCTACAAACTACAGGTATAAAAAGCCCTTTGAGACTAACAGTGATTAAGGCCTAAACTTGAACTTGAACTGATGTCCTGTTCTGATTGGATCATCTCCACTCTTATGTATGAAAGTAGCTTTTAATCCCTTGTAAAATCGCTTATTTCACTCAACCCAACCAATAACCCCCTCTCTTTGTACAAAGGTCCTTGCACACTTTCATGTTTTCTGCACCTCGTGATAACAAGAAAAACATTTTAATAAGAAATTGCATATTTTAGTTTCCTATCCCTTTAAGAGAACGTTGAATAAATAAAGACACAAATTAATTAAATCAATTCTTAATACAGTTTGCTGTCTAGTAAGATCTGTCCACTGCGTGTTGTGGCTTATTTTACTTCAGTGAAGAGCCAGAATAACAACCACAGCATCACAGACAACAGTGTATATATCCAGCGCAGTTCATGTTCACACATGTGTGGATGGTTTACAGATACTGTACATCACATGGTATCATCTTCAATCAAAGTGTCTTTGTATCTTGGTGTAATTACAGATGATTGGCCTTTGAAATGCACGATAAGCTTTGCATTGTTTATATAACTGACAGGGAGGTGGTTTATGTGTCAGAGGAAGAGGGATTTCCTCCCTCATTGATGTTGATGGCAGACACTCACACATCACCTACTGTACATACCGGTGCTGCTCTGCCAGTAAACACGAACATGGAGCTGCCCGTCCTGATAAAATGGCGTGCCGACATCCAGTATGTCTGCCAGAGGGTTTGGTGTGGCACTGGAAGCTTTTGAAAGAGGAGAAAATGTTTTAAGTTGCATACTCTTCAGTTTTCATTATATTAATTTCAAATCTGCAGTGGCTCAGGATAACAATAATGCTCTTTATGACATTTTGCAAATAGATGCAGTCTAATTAAAACTTGCATAGGTTTGGTTAAATCAAATGGCTGTGAAGACGAAATCCTCACAATGCTGGACTGTGATTGCAGATCCTCTCATTCAAATAGAGTAAACCTGCTGAGTGGAGGCTTTCTAGTTGAAATACTACAAACTGGCCTCATTGGACGGAATTCAAGAATTCTTTTGTGAGGGAGCCAATCAGTCCAGTTTACTGAAGTTAGTGTGAAACTGCCTAGGAAAATGGATAAACCTTTGAAAGTGCAATAAGTTTTAAAGTAACCACTCATATTTAACAATATCTTCATGAAATATCTTTCTCTCTCTATATATGTATGTATCTACATGAGAACTTTAATGAAGTTTAATGAGTGAACAGGGGGATAAACCAAAGAAAAACAAAGTACTCTATAATTGACCAAATTAGGGATATTAAAGATAATTAAACCTACATTTAACAATGCTAGAAAATGTTAAGCAGAAATACATGTTTTCCAGCATGTATGCAAGATGTGCAAAGAACAAAGAGCAGCATGATATGCAAAATGTGCTTCCTATTCATATTCCAAAGCAGTAAAAAGTGTGTGTGTGTGTGTGTGTGTGTGTGTGTGTGTGTGTGTGTGTGTGTGTGTGTATGCAT
>OMLF01014133.1:2587-17531 GCA_900302615.1 Holocentrus rufus
CCTGCATGTTGTCCTCCTCTGAAACACACACACACACACACACACACACACATACTCTCAGACACACACCACAGTACAGTCCAGATTATGCAAATCAGTTGCTCATGCTTCCTTTGAAATGTGCAGAATGAGGGGGTTTGGCGGCCTATGGAGGGTTACTGCAGAGATAAACAGAGGGTTCAGGCAGAGGACGCGAGAATGAACGTGTTGAACTGCACATGACGCAAATGCATCATCCTAATGATGTGCTGAGCTAAATTAGAGGTGCAGCCTACAGCGCAGCCCATCACCTCGTTAAGTTTTGTCATTAAGGCGATCCAAAATCCAGTGATCCAAATCCGTGTTGAGTGTTGGGCAAATCCAAAAGTTGCGTGGGCATCAGTGGAAAGTTTTTAGGAAAGTACTTCAGTTTGGTTTGCTTCCTGAGGGCCTTGTTTGGGTTCAAGCCATTACACCTGCTTTCATCAAAAGTTTTCCTGCACAGAACACAGGAACACCTGATTTGGAGAGATACTTATGATGCATTATGTAAGCATCATGAGCACTGTGAGTAAAAAATATTATGATCAAAATATGTCATACGCATTATATAATACTTTATAAATGATGCAGTGATATAAAACTGAATGTAATTTCTGATAATTATATAATAATTTATCTGTGCATCTAATGGCCTTATAATTTGCTTGTAATGAATAACAATGCATTTCATACAACCTAACAGGAATAATAATAATAATAATAATAATAATACTATTAGTATTAGTAATTAGTAATAATAACTATTACTAACAGTATTATTGTTGTTGATGTTATTGTTATTATTAATTTTGTTATTGTTGTTGCTGTTGATATTATGTGACCAAATTTTAATGAATTTCTAAGAGAAGAAGGGCCATACAAGTCAGGAGTACTATCACACAAACCAGCATGCAATGGTAACAACACAACAGCAACAAAACTAAATACATTCAACCACATTAACTGTTTCAAATTCATGGCTCATCCATCCCTCTACTGTACTGAATCCCTGGCTTCTCTCACTCCCCATCTCTTCTTTCAAACATCCAGGAACACAAAATCTGGAATACATTACAATCATTTACATCATTAGGAGTAAAACTTAGCATTATTTATATTATTTGGGTCCTTCATATTGTCGCTGTCCAGTGAAGACCTCATATCTCCAATTTTGGTGATTTTAGTGTTTTAACTTAATTTGAGTATTTATTTGCGCCTAGTTCTATAACCCATGGGATTAACCAATCTTTACAAAGCCAATTTTATAAAATGAAAAATATACAGTTGTCAACCTAAAAACAGGACCGTCTCTCCTAGTTTCTGAAAAGTTGACATTTTAGAGATATGTGGTTTTCACTGGGCAGCAGAGATCTGTAGTTTAACCGTTCAGCAGCGTGTACAGGCTAAGTGTTTACAGAGATGACAATACTGTGCTTCTGCAGTTAAGAACTTTTATCTCTCTCTGTATCTTTTTATTTCCGTCTTCTCCTGAAGGTTTCCAACGTTGCTATAAGAGTTTATATCAAACCGCTTTCTCACTGTCTCTTTCTCCTCCTGTCTCTCCCCCTTTCTCCCTCATTACCTCTGGATGTGCACAGACTGTTAAATGAAAATCCCCTCCGAGCGCCTTACAACATCTCCCCACGTTTCCCTATACTAAATGTTGTTTATCATGCTCTAAGTGCTGGGGATAATGTGGGGTCCAGTCTTAAAACTCCAGTTGCAATTATCCAGTGGGAGCAAATTGCCATAGTTACAATCCTTGCTTAAATTACCAGTGGCAATATATGAGCAGGACATGTTCCATTCTCATCAGTGTTTTCTGTGTCAAGCAGTAGCATGATGGGATAGTTGGTGATGCATAATAAGCTTATGCACTTAGACTTCACTCTGCAGGTGAGATACAATCATACCATTTACAGTTGTTTTCACAGCAGTGGTATTACTAAAAATAACTTTTGAAAACAGCGTTATTTCCGTTTTCTTATGGCTGTAATTTTCACAAGACATCCACTGGCTAAATTGAAAGCTTGATATAGCTGTGAGACAATAAAACTTTGATGCTTCAGATGCTCACTATGTTAATACTGCTGTGTCCCAGGTGGCACTTATTTCAAACTTCGTGTATCTGCAAAGTGCAAATTCACGATTAATTCATCGGCATGGTATAAGATATTTACCATGTAATCCGATATGTTCTGCTTGCATACATTAAGTTTCTTTTTTTATGTTTGTTTCTTTTTTTTTGTTGCAACAATGCATTGCATGCATATTTTGAACAATGCTGTTGGATTTTCTAAGTCCTGTCCATAAAGGACCTTGTAGTCTTTCAAGGAGCCCAAAGCATGGAAATCATGCTTTGGCACTCAATATGAGACATTCAGCTGCAGGGAAAGTTGACGTTGACGAGCATTACATAATACAGACACTGACCGGAGATCAGCTGAAAACCGAAAGACAGCCATGTCTCTCCAACATGGATTAAATCCCACAGCAGGTCAACACACTGAACCTGGGATAATCAGTGTAAGCAGCCTAACTGTTGATTGTGTTGACCAAACGTTAGCAGCTATGTTTTCTTGCTGAAAATGACATCACAGACGTATGTACGTTCAGGTTAGGTATGCTGCATTGGACTCTTGGCTGGCAGCTGCTTTCTCCTCTTCCCGGTACTGCGTACTGGCACTGCATCTTTTAGCGGTAAGGGACCAGACCGTACTGGCCTACTTTCACCTCTGCTATTACAGCTTTTAAATCTGCATCCTTTTCAGCAATCCACCGGCTTCTTTTGGCACAAAGGCTAAAAACATACAGTACGACATACCACTTTACCACTTGTGTCAAGGAGCCTGTGGAATGTTTAAAAGAATTAAAATAAATCAACTTTTTGCGCTGTATAGTGTCATGTTTATGAACTCAATTCATAAACATGCCCCCAAATTTTCACTAACCATTGTCCATTGAGAGGCAGTGAAATGATATTGTTAACCCCTGAGGTTTGTAAGTAGATGAACCTGGGACAAATGACTCCTGCTCACAGAATTTGACCTTTCCATCCTGAGCGTGACATAAGAGCATAATAGCCGCTGTGTGAATACGGTAAATTGCCTTCAGTGTGTAGATTAGTGCAATATATTCCGAGGACCAGCATCACACATTACAACCTTCGAACAGGCTCAAAGCATTTAGTGAACTTAGGTGGTGCATAAACAAGTCCAGTGACCAAACCTCAAATGGCATTTCTTAATAACACAAAATGAGCATAAAATACACTGTCTCTGGAGGTTTGATGGGGTTGCTCTTCATAGACCAGCAACGAAATGACAATTTTGCCACGTACTGAGATTTCTGGCCTTCAAAGTGATCTACCTATTCCTTTACGCTACTCTCTCGGAACAAAAATCCCTCTCATTTTGGAGTTTCAAGACATTCCCAGTCTCGTCCCTGCTCACCAGTGGAAAATGGTGCCAGGAGCTCCATACCGGCATCTCAACACACTTCAGCTGTGAAAACTCAAAATTCCATTCTGGCCGAGAATCCACGATTTCAATTCAGTGAATCATGACCCTTCTTAAGCTCCGCCGTGGCCCCTTGTGGGCGCAATCACTTGTCAAAACAGTACTTGCTCCTTACAACAGCCTGCTGTTCGCCGGTATATGAAGCTTTTTCCAAGCCGAGGTGGGAGAAGAGCAAACATATCCTCTCCCCCTAGAAAAGCCCTGAAGGCTGTCATTTGCTGCTCTTTTAAAACACAAACGTCTTGGAAGTCGTCCAAGACTGACGCTATACCTGCATCCAAACACACTGGTGCACTGCCAGTATAGCTACCTTTTTCTCCACTTCAAGGGTTTTACAGGTGAGTGGTGGGCCTGACAAATACCCATGAGGATTAATCAGGTGACAAATACTCATGAGGGCAAACCAACACTGTGCTGTTTTGGCTTGAATATTATATCTACATACAGCTAACACAGCTAACCTGAGTAGTCAACAAAGGGGCGGGGTCCATGGTGTAGATGCCAGGCTATAAAACACTTTGTTATCAAAAAAAAAAAAAAAAAACAAGGGAAAAAAAAAGACAAGCAGCTGTATTATTGTAATATTTGGCATGACATTTGGTGTACCTGTTGGAGCTCCAAATAATTTATTCTTTCTATTGTGAAATGTGACTTTGTATTTGACTGTATGTATGCACTGTGAAAATATTCATCTATAACATCAATTTGCTGGCTTGAAAATAAGTCACATTGAGAAAATTGTTAAAGTTATTATCTTAAGAGCTTTGATAACATTTTTCACAATGGAATCGTTATTCATTTGTTCGACTTTTTTTTTAAGTAACTATAATATATCAGCATAGTCATGTCTTCTTTTTATTTTATTTTATTTTATAAAACACTGTATTATTGGTCATATAAAATACATAATTCTGCAAAAGTGTGGCCTGATGCTAATACAATGAAATGGCTCCATGGACCCTGCAGGCAATGAAACGTCCAAGGAGACCAAGGATAAACCACAGACCTGGCAATGCAGATCCTATTGTTGCCATGAAATGACCCATATCAGAATAATAGCAGTTTAAGTATGCATGAATTCCAAAGAATACTGGTGGAGAGAAACAATGAATTAGCACAGCGTGTAATTATTATTCATATGTTTGACAAATAGGAGAGGGGGAGCTGCTGATATGCATCCAGCTGAGAGAGATAGAGAGAGAAAGAGAGAGAGAAAGGAGAAAGAGAGAGAGAGAGAGAGAGAGAGAGAGAAACAGAGAGGGAAACAGAGAGAGAGAGAGAGAGAGAGAGAGTTATTAATCTGTGTGTCAGCACCTTTACCCATGCCCCTCCAGGGTAGAAATCCAGGGTTATCTAAGCTGTAGTTTCTCAGCCTAAAACAACTGTACTTGTCTGCATTGAAAGATGAGGGGATAACAGGTTGAAATAAAAGATAGAGCGAGGCAGTGCATGTCCTGCCATTCATAAGCAGCTTTTTCATGTTGATAATATCTCATTTTCAGAAAGGGTGTGAACACACAGCGTTTTTCTTTATTTTTTCCCCACCCAATAGCCACTGCCTTTCACAGCATAAAGGAATACTCCAACATTTGGGGTAAAATGCCCTTTTCCGAAGTGACCCAGAGTGAGACAAAATGCTCCATACCTTTTTCACCGCTGTATATCCACTATTTCGATTCTGATGGCTAGCATTTCATGTTAGCTTAGCATAATGACTTGCAGTCTATAGGAGTCATTAGCCTAGCTCCAACAAAGTGTAAAAAATAAACCTGACAGCAACTCTGAGGCTTAATGTATCAAGTTTGTTTGAAATGCACAACTTGGATTAAAAAAAAAAAAAAAAGTTTGGAGAAGTTAGATGGTATGAACTATAACTGCTGAATACATATGTTCAGGTTCAGGGGTTATAGTTGCTACCAACTATAGTTCCTACCATCTAACTTCTCTCTCTTTTTTTATTTATTTTTTTTTATTCCAAGACGGGTAATTCAAATACACAACAATAAGACAGCTTCAGAGTTGCTGTACGGTTTATTTTTTCACTTTTATGGAGCTAAGATAATGACTTCAAGTCTTTATGCTAAGCTAACATGAAATGCTACTCCTCTGGACCGAAGCAGTGGACATACAGAGGTGAAAATGGTACTGTACATGTTGTCTCACTCTGGGTCTTTTGGGAAAAAAAGGTATTTTGCCCAAAACTTTGGTGTATTCCCTTAAGAAGCAGTGGACCTGGTGCTTTCAAAAGCTATGAGAGACTTGTTTTGTTACTAAGTGCATTAGCCAAGTTGTATGACATGCCCACTGAAAGATAGTGACTATAACATTGATCACAAAGAGGCAATGTGGTGACAAATGGGGAGATGGTCGGGAATATCTGGCATACTGTTTTAGCTAGCTAGAAGCGCTATACCTCCACATGGAGGTAGACTGGAGGTCCTGCAAATGGAGGGTTGCCAGTTGCAGGTGAGGAAAGTGAATGTTTGTGGAGTTGAACTTGAACAGGGTATAGACCTTTTTCACAGCAGGCATTTTGATATGAAATAGGGTAAACACAAGTGTTACTAATGACATTAATGGAGGTTCTGTTCCATTTAACATAGCCAGGCTCATGCTGGTTTACTGGAAGAACTGCTACACTTAAATGGAACAGAACATTTATTAATGTCATTAGTCACACCTGTGTTTACCTGCTATTTCAAGTTGTTGTGAAAAAGGTCTGTTGAACCCTTAAATGTTCTACTGCTAATAATATTCGTACAGTATAAGGAGCATATGTTTGCAAAAGAGCATGGTGGTTAGATGACTTTTCATGGACAAATATCCAAGGAAATGTATAGTGTTCTTCTATATTATATAGAAGGTCCACATGCTCCTATGCTTAGTGTGCTTAATGTGTGTTGTGCTTCATAGTAGCTGATAATAGCCTTGTCTCTGTCATCTATTAGGCGATCCTATTAAGCGAAACTCAAACATCATGCTTCATCATTAGGCCATTACTGCTCGTATGTAATCTTGGCTTATGAATTAAATTACCTGTGTCCTACATGACTTTAATGGACTCCTGGTGAAGGTTTATGCTGGCACTGGGGCTAACGATGATAGGAAATGAGTAATTCTCCTGGGTTTGTTAATGAAACAGCCTTAACGTTTAAAGTCTTACAGCACGGATGGAAGGGGATTTTCATCCTTTTATGAAGGCCAGATTTGATGAGTGGGCAGGAACAGAGATAACTATTCTAGTGAGAATTTGCTTAATTTTACCGACATAAATCCAATGATAGGACATTGAGGACATTTTTAACAAAGCCGCATCAAAGTCTAATGAATGCAAAAAAAAAAACATTTCGGAATGAATATCCAAACTGACTGTGGATGGAAACAGTAATTTCATTTTATATTTTTATACTGTTAATTTTATACTCTTACCTTGGACAACTGAGATTTCTATTTTTATCCTACTCTTTGCCACACAGATCCCACCGAGAGTTATTTATCTCTCACAAGACAGGTACTCAACACCATAGACACTGTGCAACCACAGCAAAAAGATTTTTTTTTTTTTTTGCTGTAGACATTTTGGGAAGTTCATGCAGAGGGCATGACAACTTACCCAGACAAAACAACATATCAAACTATCAGAGAGCTGCAGTGCCACAGACATTTTGCTGCCAAAGGTAGAGGAGGTATAAACAGCCTAAAGGCAGCAGATGATGAGCCTTTTTACATGGGTTAAACGAGGCTTGCTAGACAACATTTGTTTTTCACCCGCCTCTCTGTGTTGGAAGCCGCAGACACCTGTCTTGGCAAGAAGAATAAGACGTGTGTGTATGTGTGTGTGTGTTTTAGTGTTCTATAGGGTTTATAAGGTGCAATGAGCTCTGAAGCCTGTGGAGCTGGAGTCACTTTTGATATTCTGAAAGAATTTGTTTGACTTCTACAAGTACCAGAATTTGGTTGGAAAAATACTAAGTTTTGGGAGAGAAAAGAAAGAACAAGAAACACAGAGGATGCAAGATAGAGAGATTCTGTATGCATAATCAGCTAAAGGCTCAGCAGAGGAGTCCAACGGATCAGAAATTGGGTACTGAAATGGCTCACAAGCACACAATTAGCCGCCCATGCTGCTGCGTTTACACTCAAGCACTTGTTTGTGCCGGAACGCTGCGCTTATTCAAATACACTTAGCCACTGGCTCAGTTTTAATTGCATACACAAATGATAACAGTTAAACAAAGATGGAAAAAGTATAAAACTATATGGGTTGGACAAAGAAGAAACATTTCACCCTAAAAGGGGAGGAGGTCGCAGGGTTCCTTCCAAGTGTGCTTGAGCAAGAAGAGATTAAATACCTAAAATATAAGAGATTAAAAAACAAGGACACACAAGGCCTGATTTTTCACTGAAGATGAAAATCCAGCTGAGAGAGCAGGGAATAAAAGAGTCGCATTTCTCTGCGAGGGGGAGACAGACTGAAGTAGACTCCGAAAGAAATAGATTAACTCATTTGCATGTCAGTCAGCGGCATTCTGACACTCAAGAATGTCCTCATCAGCTCTTTCTCACTCTTAACCTGTTCATTATAAACTCTCCTTTCTATTTCCTCCCCTCCGTCTCCGCACAGGTATCCTACAGAGAAGCAATATTGAAACGGTGAAGAATAAAATAATCAGTCTTGTGCTTTGCATAGCGGAGGCAGCGCTGAGCTCTCTTTACCGAAGAAAGATACTCCACTTAAGCCTCCGACACGGTTGCTCTCTGCTCAATGCCAAGGCCGTCTTTTACTAACACGTCTCCATCCACCGGCGCAGGGTGTTTGACTTAAATTACGTGGCGCGGTGAGATTGGCGCGGCAGATTTATTTGCCGCCGAAGTCGTCTTGCGATAACAGCGTTAACGGCGATTGTATTACCGCGTTGTGTGTGCAGCAGGGGCAGCAAAGTGGCAACTGTTCATCACACATCTGTAACAGGTACTCTTTAAACGAGCACGCAGACATCACTGTTTGGGTGTGTGTCGATATGTTTGTGCGTGTGTGTGTGTGTGTGTGTTGATTTAGTTATAAAGGTCATCTCCGTGCAGCGCTTTGATCACTGAGCTGTGACAATTCACAGTAAGTAATTCTTCTGTCACTCACTGCCTGCACACTTCGCTGTACATGACAGATTATGTGTTTAGGTCAAGGCGTTCCTCAGCTTCCTCAGCTCTTTGATTCAACTGATAGAACTTTTGTCTCGCCGCTGGACCTGGACTCATGAAAACAGATGGCCGCTGTTGTGATATGGACACACACCGGAAACAAGGAAACAATATATTGTGGCTTTCCTCTGCAGGCAATAAATTCAAACTAGGGACTCGCTAGATTATGGGACCAGTTCACGGCATGTTCCTCCAATGATCAGAGGCGAAATTCCAGTTGATCGGTAAGGTTTACACATTCGCCCCAATGAAATCAAGCATGTTAGATGAGTAGACATGTGGGCAGGTCCTGAACAGGTCCTGCAGTGTGCAGGAATCACAGATTCACAGATTGAGAGCGCTATTAGCGATGATAGCTGGTGAAGTGAGGCGGAATGTGTGTTGTTTTCATTGGTGTTACGTTAAAGGTCCTGACATCTTGACATCGACGGCGTATCAGGAGTCGGCAGGATAATTTTGGTTAGATCATTAAGTGTGTGATATCTGGTCTTTGCCTCACTGTTAAGTCTGCAATAACACACCTGGATATGTCTGCTGCAGATCATTCTCTCACATATTCTGGAGCTTTCATTGCATGGGAAACATCCACAAAGTGACACTTGATTAATAATTTCCATTTTTTGTATTTGGTGAGCCTGCTCGAGGGATCCTATGCGCATCAAGTCAGATGCTCCCTGGACACTGGGCCATTACAGAATAAATTGTCAGGAAAGATATATATTGTCTTTTGTCGGAGTCATTTGTTAATCTGTGGTTTCCTGCTCAAGCATCCCTTTTCAGTAAATGGCAAAGCCACTGTGTGACCTTGTGAGGAGGTGGGCGCTTGAATGATGCATATACGTCCAGGAGACAAGGATATACTGAGAGAGAGGCAGATTTTTCCACCTAAGTGCCTTCGGAGGTGCAAAAGGGGATCTGAAGGCCCTTGGCATCGGCTGCCGCGTCTAACGGACTGGAAACAAGGCTTTATATTCAGCAATTTATGATCTCAGCGAGAGGAAGGGAGTGGAGAAGGGAGGGAGGAAAGGGAGAGACCTTGGGAGGGGAAATGAAGGACATCGTCCAAGACAAACTCTCATCGGCAGATGTCGGCGAGAGACGCCTAGCTAACAGAAGCAAATGGGATCGTTTCAATCTCAACTTGACGTTTGTGGAAGGCTTTCCTCCTCCTCTCTTTCTCTCTCTTTCTCTTTCTGATGCCTGTTCACCATGTACACTACTGAGCACATTCCACAAGTCTGTCTCACTGACACAATGACAAGACAGAGAGAAAATACAGTGACTGTATAAACTGACTATACTTATAAACCTTGACTTTTTCCACATTTTCTTGTGCTACAAATTAGTTTTCACTAATGTAAGATACAGAGGTGAAAACATTTTCACCTCTGTATGTCCTCTGGTTCAGTTCTGATGGGTAGCATTTTGTGCATTAGCCTATGCAATAACAGGCTAATGACTCCTGTAGACATCAAGTCTTTATGCTAAGCTAACACGAAATGTTACCCATCGGAACTGAACCAGTGGATGTGCAGAGGTGAAAATGGTATCAAACATGCCCAAATTGTTGGAGTATTCCTTTAAAATTGTATCCCAAAATCTATGCAAACTTTTCTATCAAAGTTGTATGGATATTCTAGAAATGTAAGTATGAAGTTCCTTTAAAAAAAATCATGTCTTATATTTCTCATTCTTCATCTGTAGGTTATTCATTTTGAATCCTTCTTGCTATACTTGCTCTGATTTTACCTTTGAAAATAGTAACTGTTATATCACGGTCTCTTCAATACATTTTATTGACGATCTGTGGAGGTTATTTCATTCAGTTCTTATTTTATTATCAAAGGCAGTGGGGGAAAATGACTGGTACACCATTTATACTGAAACAGACATCAAGAAAGAGACAGACAGGGACAAGGCCATAGACAGGAACACCAAGAGGCAGACAGTGACAAAAATCTTTAGCGGCAGTATATGACAAAATGCATGTGGCTAATTTCTCCTTCCTCCCATCTCTGTTTCCCTCGCTGACTCCCAGGTTTGCTGTTGGCAGAGTCTCCCTATCTCTGCAGGATGATTATGTTGGCAGGTAGTTGTGAGACCAGGTGATTAATCCCCCAGGGAGAGGAAACAACATTAACCTGCCTCTCAGCATTTACCACCACATTACCTTAGGAAATACACACTAGTCCAGCAGCCCACAGTATATTACGCCATAACATAAGTGTGATAGTAAGTACTGTGAGATTTCACACAGATTCCTTAAACTAATTAAAAAGTTGCTGCTCTATCCGAAGTTAACAGATTTGTTAGTGGCACTGATACTCGCGAGAAAACCTCTCTAACGGTGAGAGAAACCAGAACGTGTGATTCCCAACTTCCATTTGTCTTAACTTTGTGCGAGACAGATTAATTGCTGTTAAATCGGATCAAAATCCTAAAATAAGCTTTGTCTTTTTCACTTCTTCTGTGCCCTTCAAAGATCACAGCAACTTTCTGGGAAGCTTTCTGCACTGGTTACCAAAATGTGACAGGAATACTGGCACCACATCACTGCAGAGTTTCTGGAAGAGTCTGTTCAGTGTGCATGCTAATAGATGAAGGCAAGAAGCACGTTATATGAACAATTGTTGCAGGGCATCTCGCGTTTGCTGAGCTGCCTAGCTACCGAATCTCTTCTGGCATCAAAGTACAGCGTTAGGATGAGGCAACATAAATCACAACACTCAACAACAAGAGACTGCAGTGAGCCAGATTTCAAACAGGACTTGACAAGCGGTTGAAGTCTCACAGGTCTGGCCTCACGGGACTAGAGACGGAAAGCCAATGGGTCACTGGGACGCCTAAATGGGCTGTGATATTGTATGCTGTGCGCCTGGCCTAACAGAGTATTTTAGGTAATAGTAGGCAATTCATATTATGCTAAGAGGGAAAAAAGTTAGAACTTGTAGCAGCTCAAAGACTGGATGGTCAATAAATTTTAATAACAAGCAAGTGTTAAAATAGACATAAAACAGACATAAAATTCAACAATGAGGAGCTCTCTTCTGCGAGGCCTAAAGTGTAAGGAGCCATGCACACAGAACCTACACTTGTCAGATTTTTTTTCCCCACGCTATTTTTTCATTATTCCCTAATGTAAACAGAGGCGGCACAAATAATGATTTAAAAAAGGTAAAAAATGTCAGAGGACAGACAGTCATGGCGGTGTCTGCTCATCCAGAACTTTATGATTCAATATTAAAAAGCTTTAGTTTTTTTAATCTTTTTTTTTCTTCTCATGCATCAGTATGTCTTCCATGTGCACCGTACCTAACTTTGTTTGATTGCACAGGAAGTGAGCAACTAAAGTTGTTGCATTATAGATTGAGATTTTATTTTTATAAGACATAAATGCACAGGACTGTTCAAAATTGCAACTTTTTTACAGCTTTTTTTTGCCTCTTGCCTGTGTGCACAGTTGGAAAGTGAACTAAGGGGACAACAACAAGCTCTCATGCTACCATGCTAGGCACCACGCTCAGTGGTTGGTGCTCGTCATGAACGGGCACACGAACGAACAAACATACTTTGCTGACGATCACTTAACATAAGCTACTAAAGTGTTGGCATGCACACAAAACAGAGCTATCTACCAGAGACATAAACATGATTTTGGTATCAGTCCTGTCATCACATACCACCAGGCTGGTATTATATTTATTGAATGTGTTCTGGGTTCAGCGTTGCATCTAACCCTAACTCTAACCATTACCCTTACCTTAACCCTATACCATGCAATGCTACGCTCAGAAAACATTCCAGTAAATATACTACCAACCTCCCACATATTGGTTAGCGTGACCAATGGCCAAATTCCCAAAAAGTCAATTAAATTCTTACCAAAAACAACATTTGGAGAATTGTGATCGTATCACCTAGAAATGTACTTGATTGTGGTATCTGTTATTTATATAAAACATCAACCCCATTGCAGATTATCAAAATAGAATATCTTTATTGTACATCAAATTTATTTGTTCACTTCTGGACAGACTGGTGCTGAAGTCCGGACTTGTGTAGGATATTCCCCACATGGGAAATATAGTCTTATACCATGGCCTTATCTGGTCCTCGAGTCCCCCTGAAGAAGGAAAGGATTGTTAGGAACATGGTTTAGAGCTCCTGGCAGTAATGAGAGATCACTGACCTGTAAAAGACTGCCACGGATAGAAAAGGCTCACCAGCTCAGTCTGCGCAGGTAGATATAGGATATCCTCCACAGTAAGTACACCCGCCAGCACCTACAGTACTTCAGATAGGAGTGGCCTTTACAGTGATATTGTCACAGTGAACAGAGCTTGTATTCACTGCCAGCCTGGGTCTACAATCACTAAGAAGCCATTTACTTCTAGAGGTTTCAAATAGAGCTTGAGGAAATACATGAACTTGGACAAACAATTATAGAATAAAGAAAAAAAACATCCCAGGACAGTGTTTAAAGAAAAGGAATTTGATTTGTCTCAAGGGAGGCTGATATGTATCAGTCACCGACAGCTGCAGTTATGAAGTATGTTGATAACCCTAAAGCCTTTATGTTGCCTGATCTGACGCAGTGTCATCAGCAAGTTGGACCCCACTGCAGACCCAGACCCTTTCAGCAACTTTAGGTAAAGGAAAAGGACAAATATGAGAAGCTGTTGTTTTAACTGCCAGCTGGTCTCTTTCCCTGTGTTTCCAATCCAGCACTAGGTACCTCCTCAGGGCTTTTAGCATGGTGTGAAAAACCTCTCTTCCATGTCCATATTCAGAGTGGTTCTGATTGGTAGGAGCTGACTTCCATCGCTGCCAAGGGACCTGCAAACTGGGTTTTTCCCAAGTGTGCACGGCACAATAACTTCAGAGGAAGTGAAGGCAAGAATTTCCCGTACCTGAGATCAACACAAGCTGTCTGCCTTTATTCTAAGACCCAAGCCCCCTCTTGTCACTCTGAGGTGTTTGGATGCTTTTATTCTGCTGTGTGCTATGGATAGATCTTTATACTTTTGTATTTAGATAAGTTTCTTTAAATGTGTTTAGTATTTAGTAGTTTAAGTATGTTGCAACAATATTTAACACAATCAAATGCATTTGAGGCTAACTGGATTGAATTTATTTATTTATTTATTTTTTAATCGCTCCTGTCCAGTGAAAACCACGTATCTCCAAACATCCCTTAGTTTTTCAGAAACTAAGAAGAACAGTCTTGTTTTTAGCTACATGGCTGTATGTTTTTCAATTTATAAAATTTGTCTTGTAAAGGTTTCATAACCCCAAGGGTTGTAGAACCTTCTGAACCCATAGTGCAATACTCAAGTTAAAACGTTGGAGATACAAGGCTTTTACTAGACAGTGACAAAATTCAACATAAGTGGATGTATAGGTTTTATGTTATGAATATGAACATACACTCTAAATTATAAATCACTATAAATTGAAAGTACTAGTGTTATGTTTGCTAGGCAGCTAGCTAATATTGCTATAAATGTTAGCATTATCACTACTGCTACACCACTGCTGCTTGTACGATGCTTGACGATCATAAGGAATTCACAGGGAATTACAGCTCATCCTTGTAGGTAATTATCAAATCCAAGCCTGTACTCATTGTGTCCTTGTGGAAAACATTCTTCTGGAGCTGATCTGAAGAGAACAAAGCTTCTCAAGAATGTGAGAATAGGAACAGCTTCACAGTCTGAGATGTACTGAAGAACAGAAAATATTTTTTAGAGTTTGACATGGACTCTGTGTGCTCAAGGTCATGCAATCAGGTAAGACAGATGGGTATTCATGTTTAAAGTAGGGGTGTTGCAATATACTGGCACTGACAATAACCATGATATTAAAAAAAGGAATGAATTTGAGTTCATGCTGTCTCTATTTGTCTTTCTGTTGTTGTTTATTTACACTGTCATATTTGTGTTTATTTCATTTGATTCCCATGCCCGTTCCCCTTCATGGCTGCCTGTCTTTCCTGTCCTATGCCCTGCCTGTCTGCCTGTCTATCCCCGCTAGCCTTCCGCAGTGGAATCCATCTGTCTTTCTTTCTGTTTGGTGCAGATGGAACCACAAGACAAGGGCACAGGAGCCAATCCGTTCCCACCTTGTCATCTGCAGGCATTTCGATCTGCCACGGCGCTCTTCCATCTCGATTAGGGGAGGCCTGACGGCAAGTGTTTAGTGTGCGA
>OMLF01014137.1:0-10636 GCA_900302615.1 Holocentrus rufus
GGAGGAAGAGGAGGAGGAGGAGGAGGAGGAGGAGGAGGAAGGCTGCCGTGCTATTTGAGCCTGAGTGACACAACCAGCATTTTTCTTCTTTTGGCAGCAGCACAACTCTCTCCTCTCCAAATGGAAACTGTATGCGATAATATACTGTATATGCCATTAAGTGACAGGAGGCCATGCATTTTACAACACTGAGAGTGCATAATGGAGAGAAACAGAGGTGTTTGTTTTGTTAAAGTACATCCTCCGAGATTATAAATCAATATCAGGCCTCTGTAGTTTTTTGGTTTGTCTGTGTACACTGGTGCAGCAATGTACATATAAATAGATCTTAATATATATGTGTATGTGCATGTATTTGTATGTATATACAGTACTCATCCTTTATGGACTAATCCCTCTCTCTTTTTCACTCTTTTTTTTCTTGCCGATGTTTGGCCTTTGAATTTTATGTGCGATGTAAGGTGATGTGAATGCTGATGGAGTCATGATGCCTGTGCAAACAAATACCCTGGAATGAACACAACCACTATCACCATCATGTGCATATCCCCGTACATGGGGAAATTAGATAATTATCATATATAAGATGACATACAGAAATGCAGTAGATCATTTTAAGTCACATGAAATGAAAAATAACTTTTCTAACTTGTTAGCTAATTCCACGCCAGAATATGAACCTGTTTAAAAATTTTCGATTTTTTTTTTATCCATTTACATCAAAATCCCAGTCTGTGCTGGAAAACACTACACTGGACCTTCAGGGATGATGTAATGTTGAACCAGTAGGCCAACTTTAACCAATAAAAACATCACATTTTTGAGCAGTCACGCCCCCTCCAATCAAATAAATCTACCTGTTTCTCCCTAACTGATCTCCTATTGGTTTACACTTTTGAGTGATGCCTCTCTGTATAAAGTCCCGCCTCAACAATCTTAGGAAATACATCAAATGAAGGAAGCAAAAGACTCTCAAAAAGTTTTTGTTTTTTAAGAGAGTTTGTACAAGAGGTTATTTCACTTTCTCTCCATTATGGACCCTTTTCACAGCAGCCATGAAATAGTAGGTCAACACAGTTACTAATGCATTTAGGAGCAGAACCTTCATCAATGTGATTAGCAACACCTGTGTTTACCTATTACAGGTCAAAATGGCTGCTGTGAAAAAAGGTCTATTGTGTCTCATTGTCCTTACAGCTAACTCAGTCACGCTGCCACAAGTGCCAAAATGATGACTGTTGCTGAGGTGAATGATGTAAGATTTACATCATTGTCACAGCAAGGCTGACAAATACTGATTTTTTTTAGCGTTCAAATAGTGCATTCGGGATGCACCTGCTTAAACTTCATTATGCATATTACTGTGTTAAAACGCCTCCATTCTGTTAGTGCAATTCATCTTCTGTTGCCGTACTGAGTCTGCAGCTGATCCATTATAAGTAATTAACGAGGGAATCAGAGTAATCTGCCAAGCAATACATCTCTGGGGGCTGCAACTGTGATGCCACACAAAATCACTCATACACACACACACACACAGCCACACACACACTCAAATTTGTGATGAAGAGATGACATGAGATAAGATGACATGAGATGAGATATCCTTGATCCTGGAGGGAAACTTAGTTGTCATATCACAGCAAAAAAGTCTCTCTCTCTCTCTCACACATACACACACACACACACACACACACACTCTCTCAGTCCCAGTTCAACCAGACCAAACAGCTGTAGAAAACTAGGGCCTTGTATTGTGTGTTGTGCGTGCTTGTGTGCACACGCCTGCTAAAGGGACAGCCTGTGTGTGTACATGTGTGTGGGAATCCATCCATCCATGTCTGTGTGCTTGAGAGTGTGTGCACGTGTGTGTGTGTACATGCATGCACAGACACGAGCGTGCGTATCCGTCTGGGACTCATAATGTGTTTCATCCCTGTTCTCTCCGAAGGAAGTGAGGCGTGTGAAGAGGATAAGAGATGTGAGGAGGCGCTGAAAAACGCTGCGAAGCCTTTGAGATCGTCGCGACTGATGGGCCCAGCTCAGCCAGCACTCAAACGCTTCCACTCTTTTGACGATCAGCCTCAGCCGCTCGATCTATTGATCAAATCGATGAATCAGTAGTGGGAGTCAGATCTAAGGCGTGCAGGCTTTACACCATCCCTAATAGCCTCTGGAGGATCCTTCAGCGTTTATCTTGCCGTGAAACACCGCTCCCCCCTGCGGTACGACAACTAATTGGCTTGAGCTGGCGTTTTTGTAGAAGTGATCAAACATGTCAGCCGTGACGCGTCAGCCATATTTCCCCGGGGCTGATAAAACTCCTGTCCAATATGCATAGTGAACTGCCACTGACTCGGGAAAAGAACTACCAGCGACGACGCTCATATCTGCTTTAATTTGCTCCTAATTGCAACCGTCTGTATGGACAGCGATCTGCTGGAAAATACAGAATTTATTAGATTCATGTCAGGCCGCTTAGATTCATTTGCAGTCAGAGCAGTAAAACGATGCAATCTCCCTGTTTCTGCAGCTGGTGCAGACATGCTTGGGAAAGTGGAAAATGCTGATTTGATCCCCCTCCCCCCCCTTCTCTAATTGTGAACGCAGGTTTTAATATTTGAGACAGTGACAGGCGATTGTTATCCAGGATGAGCCGCAAAACCCGCATTCATAAATCTCATTCATGTTTATTTGACGTACAGAAATTAAATTAGTTGACGTTAACATGCTTGATTCCAAACTTGGGTGTTCAGCAATTATCATTAGGCCAATTATTTCTTTCCAGATCGTTCCTGAAATGCTCAAGTGGTTCCTGAAACGTGTGTCGAGCAGATAAAATAAAAAAAATCAAAAAAAAAATCAGGACATTAGCATTCATTGCGAGCGCTGATTGGGAGCGTTTAATTTAAATTCAGGGACAGCGGAGATGGAGTGTGATGCAGACAAAGCCGGGGTCGTGGCCGGCGAGGTTGACAAATCAAAAGTCTGATCAGGACACTGCTGTTTACACGGAGTCAATGGATGGAAGATTACCCATGAGCCTCTGGGAGCGGGCCACGGCAGTGTCTGTGGCCGTGGACTTGACAAAGTGGGGAGCTCTCGGCCCGGCGGCCCCGCGGGGAGCAGGCGGCCGTGACAAGACTGAATTCTGAGCGGGGGAAACAAAGACTCAGACACACTTTAAACTTTAAACACTGGTGGCTAAATGGCTGCTTGTGTATTATACGTATCACATTACAGCCGATGACTGCTGACTGCCCGCGGTGTTCTAGTGCTGCAGGGCGAGAACATAGTAGACCCACAGGCTGAGGACACAGAGGCTCATTTGTTCATCCGTATGCTGGCTGTGTTACAGAATAATGAGAAAAGGCCTTGAAATTGAATAGAAGTCGTCCAAACAAAGACTTTATTAAAGGATAATAGCGGCTGCTCTCCCTTATATTCTTCTGCATACAGTCCGTGTAGAGATACCCACGCTGTGTTTTCCTCCCTTCAAGAAGTCATTTGCTGCCGTTCATTCTTGTCCGGCATGAAAAACGACTTCCGCGGAGCCGGATAATCCATCACGGCGAACACGAGGCCCTCATTTGCTTTTGTCAAAGTTTCTCTGTTTTTTTGTTTTTGTTCCACTGCGTTGAGCGCTGTCATAAAAATGCATGGGCGACATCGCACCCTGCGTTCCGTCAGTCACCTGACCTTCACAGGAGGAAATGGAAGTCTCTACCAGGAAATCATCCCCCCAAAAAAACATCGCTTTACAAACTTTACTGTCACACAAAACGAGACAATGCTAAAAACTCTGATTAAAAACTGATTACATACATCAGTGTGTTGCAAAATGATACAGATGACACTGGTAGTCTCCCTCAAAGCTATGTGAGACTGTCGGGAAATCAGTGTTATGAAGCAGTAATGAGTACATAAGGACTGGCAACAGCATACACAGGTAAATGGATGGTTAGACTGCAAATAAAGAAATTCAGAGATTATTCTATCTGAGTTTGACTGTCTACTCCCAATCTAATCTGCCAAAAAAGACAAAAGGCAGCAAGTGACAGAATGTGAACCCTGATTTTCCCTTAAGTAGCTTCAAAGTTAGAAAGGATAGATAGATAGATAGATATATAGATAGATAGATATCTGCTGGTTGCAGCTGCATTGAAGCTCCGTCACACTTTTTTTCACTACTGAGTGAAATATTCAAAGCTAAGATGCCATTGTTTTATGGCTGCAGCATCACATCAAATAGAAAACATCTATATGACTTGCGCATCGTTTTATACACATTTCCCTGTAATTCAGCAGGACAGATTTGGTATCTTTGGAAACCTTGGGATCTCCACTAGAATTTAAAATGAAGTTCTTTGGATTTGAATAAAACTCAGCCAAACAGCAATAACAAACCCTCCTGTAGTTGGTGGGAGCTCTGGAGTTGGCGAGGTTATAGGGTTTTTTTGTTGTTTTTTTGTACTTCTAGCCCGATGCCATGTCAGAACATCTTGGAAAATGTAGTAAGTTGCTGAATTCGTAAGACATTACTGTTTTCCTTTCCATCCTCCTTTGACCTACATTTGCTCAACTTAAAATGGCAAAAGCTCATTTTCCACCAAAACTGAAGGTTCTGCCTTCTCCCTTTGACAAGAAACGAAATGACTTTTACCAATAATGAAAAGACCCGCCGCCAGTCTCTGGCTGCGATGGATAAGAGTAAACAACCAAATTACGCTCAGATGAATTTATTCAGATCTCATCACGGCTGCAGGTGCCATCTTTCAGCCACGCATGAATTTATTCCCCCTAATTAGGTTGTCGGTAGGATCCGAGCATTAAATACATGACACTATTCATCTGGGTACAGATATTTGTTTGGTGTGAAATGCGGTGTTACTGCTGAAAATAAATATGAAAAATGTGTGTCCACCTCGGTGCCATCTGCTCCGGTTCATATGGAAAACAAGAGACAGCGACAGACCAAAGTGTGAATAATCGAACTCTAACCAAAATGTACAGCATGTGCGTCCATGCATGGGCACGCAATGTGTGTTTGTCTTTGCCGCTACGCTTCAACAATGTGTTTCTTTCCAGAGAAGCCAATTTTTGTTTTCCTCTCTTGCAGGGGAAATGGAGGAGTTCAGTTGATGCAGCAGAATGGTATTGTCTTTGCTGAGTGTGACTTTCCCACATCAAATCCCTGATCCTACTTTTAAGACATATGCCGATAGAAACCAGCCTTTCTGCAAACCCACCAGCCTCGTGCTTCTGATCCGCAGCACTTTTATGCTCATATCAAGCTGTCTTTATGTTATTGGAAGCCCGGAGGAGTTGTGAGCGGTGCCTGGCTAAAACCCTGGAGATTGGAGTCAAAAATAACAAAAACCAAACTGCAGCGCGGCTGTGAAATTGTGGATGGGATGGTGGATGTTGAAATAACACATTCGCTCTCATTGTGTTCGCGCATTCAGTTGAACCATGAATGAGGGGAGAGAAAAAAAAATGCCCCCCAGCAAAAACAAATTGTTGTTTTCTTCTCAAGGTGCATCCAAAGGGATTTCCCATGCCTTTCAGATGGAACAAGGCTGAATTGCTGGTTGTTTATTGTGAGTGAAGCAAAAGGACAAACGAGAATCAAACCGGATTTTCAGATGAAATGAGGTTGAAGGAGGGAAGGGCAGCATAAACTACAGTCCCCGCAGGATGAGGTGAATTCACTCTCCAAAACAAAGAGGATAAACTGGCATAAGATATGAAGGAATTGGATTTACTGGTGTTATATACTGAAATCCTCTTTACAGGTAGACACAAGTCAAGCCCTTACATCATTTAGTCAATGCCTTTATTCTGATTTGAGGAAAGCTACCACTGAGGAAATTTAGCATATTGCTGTTTAAAACTTTGTCATTTTAAGGGAACAGTTCACCCAAAATAATAATAAAAAAAAGATATTTGCCCACTTTAGATCCAGATAGTTTGTGTGTGATTTGGCGAGGTTTCCAGTCTGCTGTGGTCTTTCCTGTCTGCCAGCGAGGAACTATTTCCTACCGAGGAACACTGTCAAACTGTATCTATCCACACCCAAGAAGTACAAATTTGGGATGGATAGATCCAGTTTGCTGGAAATAGTTTCCAATGAAACTCTTCGCCCATGAGGGATATAAAATATCCTAGAAATCAGTGTCTGATGCTGTTTTTATTATGTACCTTTTTGACAGTTTGAGCTCCACAAAACCCATTCAGCCCCATTGTGAAAGGAAACCGAGAAACCCCGCCAGACTGGAAACCTCACCAAATCACACAGAAACTATCTGGATGGGTAGACTGCACTAGGACCAAGTGGGAAAACATCTTTTCTTGTATTTTGGTTAAGCTGTTTTCCTTTCCTCTCTTTCCATTATACATTTTTCATTTTTAGCCGTTTAGCTGACAGAATGACTTATGAGTGCAACAGTAGAACAAGTTGCAGTTTCTAGATCACTGAGCGTACAAGCAATCAGTTCAAGGGTCAGAGCCAAAACACCCCGACAATGGCTTTAACAAAATGTTCCTCTGACTTTAGAATGGCCATATGATAGAAAAGTGCGAGAGAAAGGAGTAAGAGTTTAGTATAGGCTAGAGAGAATATTTTACTGCAAGACAACAATCTATTAAAGTAAGTAGAGGAGGGAGATAAGAGGGGGGGAAGTGAAGTATTCCATTTAATGGCGAGGAGGCTGCTGCTTCCTCCGAGTGAGACGCTCCATTTATCCTGCTGCAGGACGACGAGGGCCCACATCACGGCATCACACTCAGGTTTTTTCCTCAGCCGCTCCGAGGTGTCAATAAAAAGGAGTCAGGGAAAAGGGTCCTTTTGTTGACTCGCTCAAATCTGTCACTGTCTCGTGGAGTTCAAGGCTCTGGAAAACAGTCATCCATCATTGGCTTGGCTCTATGGACACTTGGCTCTGACCTTGAGCCATAAACAGCATTACTGATGTATTACAGCAACAGAGACTGAATAATTACACAAAGGAGTGGAGGACCTTTAGCACATGGCCTGACTGGCTTAGCGATGGCCATAAATATGGATAGAGAGGCGTGATTTGACTGCAAAAATGATGATATGTGGAGTAGGAAGCACAACACGGGTGTTGATTTTGATGGAGCTGTGACACTAAGCGGGGTGGCTCAACACATAACTGTCTCTCTGAACTCCCCATCTGTGTAGTGGACGGTATATAACGAGTATGATCATGGCTGTAAATGTGATATATAAAACACAGGATGAATAGTGATTATAGTGGTGCTAGAAGTGGTGCTGTGCTAAATGGCCTCTGTCACTGATCTATAGATTATACTCAGACAAAGGTGACAGTGACCCATCTGGTGGTATATACATATCACGGTTTAAAATGTGATGAGTTATTGTCACTGAACAACATTACTGGGGGAAAACCCACTGCCACCCAGATGCATTAAAATAACAGAACAAATCAGATTTTGCTTGCATTCTTATCAGATTTTCAAAACTAGATACGGAGGAGCTTTGGTTCACGTGATCAGAATTCAACATTATTTCGAAACAAATCCAGCAGAAGAAATGCAAAGAGGCAGAGATGGGGAGTAGGCAACAAAAGTGCAATACAAACCAGATCTGAATGCATATAGCCACAGGAGACATATAACAGCTATTCACAAGCCAAGTGTGAACAAACAGTGATCTGATGAAAATTTGATATTTACTGTGAATTCACGCCAGGGATGTTTGAAGTGGTTTATGCAAAATCTGGAGGGTTTGCTCTTCTAATTTGATTTGTTTGGGAAGGGAACATAAGAGCATAGTCCAAACCATCAAAAAAACAACAACCCCACATTGTAACGTTTTGTGGAGTGACTCAGCTCCTCTGTGGGTGATTTGTCTTAAATGTGGGTGGGAACAATGACTATGTTTAGATGCACACAAGAAACCAAAATTGTGAGTAACCAGGTTAAGGCAGGAAATCTGATCTCTCAAAAAGCCGTTTGCACGCGCTAGAATAATCGGGTTCCACCTCTACGCCCGATGTTCCCTGGACTGCTACCACTGCTGACAGTGTTGTCCTGCACGGACCTTTGGCCCTCCACTCTGGAGGGTCAGACAGTTGGACTAGTAAGAGAAGGAGGCTGAGGAAGATGTGCTTTTTGTTTCCTTATATTTTCATCAGTTGTAATGCTGACATAAAATTATTCAGCATTCTTCCAGGACCATGTCCATGAGCAGACAGTAATGTTATTATTCTCCTGAGCATTGTGCACCAGGTTTTTATTGTGTCAGTTGCCTTATCCGCTCTTTTCCCACACATGCGCGCGCGCGCGCGCGCACACACACACACACACACACACACACACACACAAAAAGAAAAAAACATTAAAAAATGCGAGCAAGGCATGGTCCGATAATCGGGTTTCTCAAGCAGAAATCCAGCTGTGTCAACTGGGTTTCTCTTAATCCCTTGCCCCATTATGGAAACCTGGTTTGTCGTTTTCATGGCAGTTCAGAAACTGGATAACTGCCCTATGTGGGGAATAATCCGACTACTAAAGCATATATAAATATACTGAATGTTCCAAGTATGTGTAATACATAAAACTGAAAAGTAAACATTTTTTCAAACAAAACATTTTGATTCTGTCATTTCAGACACTTGTGTAATCTGTTACTCAAAATTTATTTGCCTCTTCTCTAGGCATATTAAGTGCACAGACAAGAGGATTTTTTCCCTACCTGAGTACATCTTGAAGGACAAGACTAGGACAGATGTTGACATCTGATAACCAGCAGTTACTCATGCTTGGAAATTCCAGCTGGGCTGATGCTCACTACAGCAAAAGTCCAAAAAGTTTGGAATTCAAAACCCTGATGCTGCCGTACCAGGCAGCAGCAAAGGGAGCTGCACCCCCATTGCTGCCAGTCCCTGGTCCATCCATCCACTACACTCCCTTTCCAGTGGAAATCTCTTCAAGAAATACTTGACACCCATGTGTCCCATCTGAATCACATCCTCCTCCCTCATATTTTCCTCCACTGCGGTAAAAAAAAAAAATCTGCCTCTCTCCTCAGCTCTCATCTGCTTTCTTTAAAGTTCTCGTATTGGCTTATGCATTCCTCACTGTTCATTATGTTTGAGATATACAAATTTAAACTAATCCTACTCTTATACCCATTGTAATTTCATCATCAAGACCATCAGCTAAATGTGCTAAATTGATCTGTGCTGATGTGCTGTGTGAGGTGACAGTCTTGCATACTTAACTCTATCCAATATATATGTATTGTGGAGGGATAAGTGTGATTTCAACCACATTTCCAACTGGGCTAAATCTGCCTGGTGGGGAAATTAAACTGCAGCTATCAAACCCACTTGGGCTGGGCTGTTACCTGCTGCCACAGCTGTGCTGCTGCTAGCTGTCTGAAGAAATGAATGTAGAAAACTCATCTGGGTTTAAATAGATCCATTTGTAAATGCATTATTCATATTCCCCCGGTAACCACAAACACATATATTTTTTACCTAGCTGCATCTTTAATTCATTACTTGGAAATATTTCTCTAGCCTTCCTACTGGGTGAATACATTGTCCTTTTGCAGAGTGTTGGCTTGCCCTGCAGGGCAGAGTTAGCACTAATGAACCCTTCTTGATGACCCGTGTCTTTAAATATTTTCTCAGGCTTTGGCATCTTTAAATATTTTTTTTTTAGAGTTCACCAAAGTTTGAAGAGGTATAGTTGCTTTAAATGTCAGTTTGTTGTTATCCTGTAAATTTGACCCAACATAGAAAAACAAGCACATTATGCAAGAAAACTATTTCATAGATTGTCTATTGTTGTATTCTGGGGCTATAAAATGGATATTACATAAGAGTAGTCAATTAATTATTTTCTTTGAATTACTGATTGAGGTACCAAAAAGGGCATTTTAATCATTTTTTTTCTTCCTAAGGTAAAATAGGATTTCTGTTAAAGTGCATTGAAATTCTAATGAATACTTTTATTCTAAAAGGGAGTACAGGCTGGAAAGTGAGTTTTGAGAGCCAGTAATCACAAGGCAGAGTCATCACTTGGTTATTGGTGTTGATCGGCAACCCTATCCACTACCTGCAGATATATTACTGTGATTTTGTGCTATGAGGCAGGACGACTTTTACATATGAACATTTAAATGGGGCTGGTTTCATGGCACTTGGTCACAAATTCATTTTTTTTTCAGCATCACCTCTGATGGTCATTGCCTGATGAGCAGGACAAAACACTTAAATCCTGCCGCTGGAGACTTGAAAACAGAGACACAGGACAGGTGGATGTATCCAACAATTATAACACAGGACTGTACAGTATCCATTACAGGACTTAGTCCATGAGCGTTCCTACAGAACAGCTTCCCTCAGGGGTCAGCTTAATGAAAGTGTGTTTTGAACCTGTTAGCCAGCGCCAAAATACATGAGACAGATGGCTCATAATTGCAGTCCTTTCACGCACAGCATATTTTTATCACTTGCTAGAACAGCAGTCCAAGCCACTCTGTCCATCATCTGGCTTAAATAGAGAGAGAAAATGGAGCTCTATCACAGCCTAATGAAATCATCACTGCTAGGAGGCAAAGAAAAGAAAAAAAAAAAGAGCG
>OMLF01014145.1:9312-29852 GCA_900302615.1 Holocentrus rufus
AGAGTGTTTCCCCAGAGACTCAGCTCAAACTGCAGAGCAGCTCTGTGTGGCAACTGTTGAACAAAATGGACTCTTAAAAGAAGGAAAGAAGAAAAAAATCCCATGGGGAAAGAGGAGAGGAAGAAAAAAAATCAATGTGAAAGAAAGGGATTTTTAAAATAGGAGAAGCCTAAGAGCTGGAAAAAAGAAAGAGAGCAAAAGAGAGGGAGGGAGACAGAGAGAGAGAAGGGGGGGGTGGTCTACAGTGAAAGGATCAGTGAGAAAAAGGCATTTACTTCTATGAGTGGTACACTTATTGTTACTCTGGGCGCAGCGATAACAGTAGAGGCACTGTTAATTGTGTCGTAATACTCCCCTTGATCCAATGACATGCATTCCACTGCTCTTTTTAGTAAATCTTATATTTCCAGAAAAACAAGGAACAATCTGGTATGCGAGGTTGTCTGGATGGAAGTGGAAGCTGTGTGAGACGGAGCTTGCTAATGAGCACGCTGGGAGAGCCTGCCTTGTTATTGTTGAGTCTTATTTGGAAACACTGCAACCAAGAGACTGGGGCGGAAAGTTAATTCAGGCTGTCAAAAAATCTCTCAATCTAGGTTAATTGCTCAGGGAGAGGGAACCTCAAGATCATCGTTACAGGATGCTTTATTGTGATAACAAATGCACCTGTTACTTAATGAGAATCGCAAAGCATTTTGGCTTATGGAGAGAGCTTGTCTACATTTGCTGCTGCAATCAGCATCTCTCTCTTGTTTATAATGACTTTTTTTCTCTTTGGTTGTTCATGGATGATTAGACATGGACGGGCCCAACTTAAAGAATCCAGTTCACTCACCAGTACTTTCAATGGTAAACCCTGACAGCATGAACCAAAACAAACATTTTGGTGGCAGCTGTTCAAGACAGTGCAGATTGTTCAGGAAGGCGCCTTATTTTAGCTTCAGACATGACTAATTTAATTTGCACTCTCCAGGAAAAGCCATGCCAATATTTCAATAGTCTCATTTGGCTACAGTGCTGAAACGACCAGTCAATTAATTGATTAGTTGAACGGCGGAAAATTAATATCTACAATTCTGAAAATCGATTAATTGCTCTAGTCACTTATCAAGTAAAAACAGGGTCACAAATTCTATGGTTTAATTGCTTATCTCCAATTCATATGATTATAAAATCAATACTTGAAGGCTAATTAAGTCATTTTAATGTATCACTGTGGGTCTGGTAACTTGTGACTGGCATTTGTCTTTATTTCTGATACTTAATCGGTGAAAAAATTAATTGCTTAGCTGAAAAAATAATCAACATATTAATCACACATTTGGATACACAATTCTCCACAGCAGGACAAAAATCTGGCAGAACTCACTGTCACTGTGGCATAATGGGCAAAAAATGGTTTGGGGCATGGTTAGGGTTAGTATGTGAAATTGTGAAAATGGTTGGGTCATTATCAAAAACATCCAGGTAAGAAAGTTACAGATGTAAGATGTCTTTATGATAAGAGATTAAAAAAAATATATAAAAAATCCTATTTCTAAAGACCAGAAATGATTTTGTAGCCATATGTGGGTGTTGCAGAACATTGTTGACCGAGCCCAGTATTAAACGGTGTGCTAATGTAACGCTAACTGGCTAACTTGACTGAGGTTTAGTTTTAACATGGAGGTAAAAAGAGCAGCACAAAGGACGCATAAAGGGAGGAGTATTTTGCCTGAAACTGGTAGAGGCTAAACCTTCCTGCAGGTCAGACCAGTATGTCACAGAAACGGTTTTAAGTAGGTTTATGGGTTGCACTGAAACTTTGTGGAGCGCTGATATGAATTAACAGCAGATATGTTCAGTATGGCAGGGACTGTCTGGCTGAAAAACAATGCTGTGATGCCAGACAGCAGCAGAACAGACAGACTCACCAGGCCTGAGACTTCCTCCTGGGCACACTCTGTCTAGTCCACTTGGAGTGAGGGGTCAGGTGGTAAATCAGCTGTCGGCAGATCTTGTTGGTGGACTTCAGGGAGTCAGTCTCCTGCAAAACACACGTGGGCCCATAGGTGGGTGAACTACATAAAACATATCTAGCCTATATGACAAACACACCATAGGCATTCACAAGAACTAACTGGAACATCACACGTTTTAGATCTCATCAGAAGAAAAGAAACCAACATGTAGCAGACCTTCATTTTGCACATGATAGCATGTTATGTCTGTGGTAATGGAGGCTGTTTTACATATGCCTAGATGTTTACAAGCTGAAGGTTATGTATAATTGCCTGATGTTTGATCTCTCTTTCTTTATTCCTGTAAAAATGACTGTAGTCGTGCACATGATCACAAGTCGTTTCTTTCTTGTCCAATAAATACAGCGCCTTCAAGCATTTTCTGCATCAAAATATTACTTTAGCGTTTCTATCAGTTTCCTTCTTGCCTTCCCGTTCCATCTCTCTCCTCCTCCCTTCCCCCCCCCTTCTCTTTTCTCTCTCCCTTCCTCTGTCACAGACTTTAAACGGATTGGGCTGAGCAGAGCAGGGTAAATCTAATTAATGGTACAACACAACAACAAGAAAGAGGCAATGTAGCAAAAGAGAAAAAAGACAGGGGCAATTTACCTTGGGGCGATTAACCATTCCCATTTTAACCTTTTCTCTTGTGCAATAAACAAGCCTCATACTTCAAAACATTCAGTGTTGTTGTTTCAGCCAGTGGGCTGGCTGAGAACAGCATTACAGCACTGCATACTGATTCATAGCATGAAAGTATTCTTAGAAAATGGGAACGCACAATCTGCAAAAGTCAATTAGGGCACTAAATATGCAGTTCATCGACTCTACACAATGTTTAAAATTATTCACTGAGAGGACCTACATAATGCATTTACTAACCAACTGTGTGAAATAAATGACCATGAGTTTCAAAACACATTTAACTCGGAGGTAATTAACATTTTAGCCTTCAATATGTCTTAGAATATGAAATCTAAACACAGCTCAGTGTGACGGAACAATACGCCGGCCATCTCTCATGTTGCAGAACCAAAGAGCAGCTGACAGCCCTTAAGCTCAGCACACCACCTCTCTAAATCTTTGTTTTGTTTGACACAATATCCTGCTATGGGTCGCAGCCAGTCAGGAGAACATGCCTGCCAACTTCGTGCCCGCCCCCTCCTCCTTTCCCCTGCATCAAAAAGACACTTGGACTTTCCTCACCAAAGCAAACAGTGGTAAGATTACTGTTTGTAGTGGGTAATAAAATATAAATAAAAACTGGAATGCAGTGATATTAAAGCAACTATGCCATCTTTTCTTAAATTTCTTAACTGTCAAGCTGCCTATGAAAATGATCTTTAGCTCTTGTGAGCTACTTTCCCATCTTCCTACCCATTAGCTGCTTTTGTAATGTAATTTCATTTATTCTGACTTGTAAATGGCTCCATTCTTCATGATATCCATACTCCAAAAGAAAAAAAAAACAATCCTTAATTCGATGCATATTCTACATGCAAAATTTGCAGTGCAGACATTTTGTTCTGCTGCTGAGCCTTCATCAGTGTATATCTCATTTCCAAACAACAGAACTACATACAGACGAGTTGGTCATATGATTATATAGAGAGCATTATACAGCAGAATCACATGGTGTAAAATTATGTCAAAATGTATAAGCTCTAAATATGTTGTTTGATATGCAAAGACAAAATAGATTAATCTATTTGTTCAAAATTTTACTTCCTGCATGTTCAACCCGTCGGTGCCCTGCTGGCTTGATGCCTGTCAGGGAATGCAAGTAGTGGAGGTCTTCACAATTAACAGGGTTCATTCTCGGAGGAGCATCAATATGGTCATCAAATTTCATGACAATCTGCCTAATAGACTCTGAGATAATGTATACAAGGCAAGTTTTGCCTGATGGTGGCGCTAAGGGAATGATCATGAGGTCACCACAGCTGACAGGGTTCATCTTCAGGGTAGCATGAATGTGCTCACCAAATGTCACGCCAATCGGCCCACAGACTGTGATTCAGAGAGTGGCGTTAAAAGAAAGAGAAAGATGATGGTGACACCAAAATTGACACAGTTCCTTCGATGGGACGCGAATGAACCCTATCGATGTAGAGCATGTTGTTGAGGAAATTACTTGGCTTTACATTTAGAGATATGTTGTGCACAAGTCAAATGTTCGGCCTGAGGGTGGTGCTAGAGAAAAGGTCAGAGGGTCACCACAATCAGGAATCTTCCTTTGGGGAGTATAAATAGGCCTACACAGTTTGTGATTATCTTGTGTGCAAAGCTGACATTTTGGCCCGAGGGTGGCATTAGAGGAAAGGTTATGAGATCACCAAGACTGACAGTTTTCATCCCCTGGGGAACATGAATGTGTTCACCAAATTTCATGGCAATCTGCCCGATAAATTTCAAGATAATATTGCCTTAAAGTGTTTAATGGACCAACACGGTCAGCATTAGGCCTCACCTGCTAGTGGGGCAAATACAGTTCTAAACACAGAAATATTAAATTTACAATTACAAATTGCAAGTGATTAAAATGTTTTTCCCATCACTCTTTTTTGTATTAAAGAGTTTAATAAAAGCTGCTCTGAGGTTAAACAGTGCAAACAGTAAATCTACTCTACACTTTGAAAAGCGCCTTAGAACGCTCTCTAAGGTTTCTACTCACCTCAATAAAGAAGTCATGCTCCTACAGATGTGGAACAGCTGCCGTGTGTGTGTTTGTGTGTCTTTGAAGATCTATTTCCTTATCAGGTCAGCTGTGACAACATGTCAGTGTTTGCTGATAACAGACTAAAGCAAGCAATGTTGGCTACATTTTCCATCTCCACAGGCTGGATGCCAGACTTTTGTTTCACTTTTCTTACAGATTTGTCTCAGAGGACGGTGAAGCATTTTGGGGAGCCAAGTTGGAAGTCAGTGTAATAACACAACAGCTCAGTGAATCCTATATTAATGTCAATAGGACACACAGTAGCTCAAGATTCCTCCCAGGGAATACTGTATAAAGACTCGAATAAACTCTACATCAATACTTTTGCACTTTTACTCTATATAGTTTTATTTTTCGCAGTCTATAAATGTTCAGTGTCCGTCAGTGATAATTTTCTCAACCAGTGGAGCAGCATGTAATCATTCATCTGAAGGTATAATATGAAAACAAAACTGGAAATCCACAGTTTTCACACGCAATAAAGCAATAAACTAGTTCATATAGAAAATGTTTATAATTTACTGTTCAGTATTTACTGTTCAGCAGAGAATTGATAGATTTTTTTTCTAATAAATAATTGACTAGTATTGGTCAAATTTAATCACCAATGTCTGGTTTATTGAATGTGACATGCAGGCAAAGTAAAACAAAAAGTAGAGTTTTCAGACTTGTGAAGGACCCATGATACACCATGAAACTTTGTGGAAAAGCTGATCATGGAGCAAGGAAGAAATGGTTAACTTTTCACATCAATTGGCCAGAGGGGGGTAAGGATGGAGGGCAAGGCAGTAAGCAGGTTTCCCTCAAGACACAGAACAGCATTGAACTTGGCATAGAACTTCCTCAATTATTTCACATTACAACATGTAATTTTGTGTGCCCTGCAAACCTTTCATTATTGGCAAGATGACAAGAACAACACAGAGCCACTGGAAAGCTCATTTCCATTTTAGACAAAATCGTCCAGCCGATATTCCAAAACTTGGTGGCTGGCACAGTGGTAGAAGTGCAGCCCTTATGGCCACTGAACAGATATCGTGATGATCGGCCACATAATAATCAATTAAAATACTTACAAGGGGCTAGAATTTGAATATGCATATCTAATGTCCTGATGTGTTCATCTCCTGATGTGAAATAAGTTGGATATCGGGCATGGAAGAAATGATTAATTAACTTTTGTTAAAAATTGTAGCAATTGGCACATCTTCACAACTGCATAGCATTGGCTGAGATGTGTGCACTACTGAGTGCCGTTACTTGAGTACTTTCTAGATCCTTACTGACATTCTATCACTAAGACTTTCAGATCAAAGGAAAGTCTGTCCAAAGTCACCAAAGTGAACTCTTGGTGTTCTCTTAGCTCTTACATATTCACCCAACGTACTTCCAAGTAAAGAATCTTGTCTCCTTTTGTAGTAAGAGCTTAAGCTCCTGGTCCAGCGAATCCATGTAATGTGTGTTCTCCTCAAAGCGGTTAGTCTTTGAAAGTAGAACTTTTTGAATCTCTTGCTCTGTAAGGGCATGGGCGACAGAGCCGTGACAGAGACACTTTTCTGTGTTTGGAATGTAAAAGAAATAATTCATTTAAATGTATCTACATTGTGACAAAACGTATTTTTTGTAACAAAATGACTACAGCTAAAATGTATCTAATTTGTGTACAATGCAGCCAACTATAAAATGTTTTTATATCACCAAAGTTGTTTGATGTATCACTTGGATACGGTCAGCCACATAGCATCAGTGTCCTCAGTGGGGATCAAACTGCAAAACATCTGTTCAGCAAAATCTTTTGTATTGCCACAATCCACTGAGCTGGCAGGATTGATATGTTAATAGTACTGTATATAGTTGTATATGTAGTATGGATAGCTGACTTGTGAAATCAAACATTAAAGCATCATATCAAATGTAAAATGTATCATTTGCTCTATTTTTAAGAAAAAAAAATTCATATTCATAATATTTAAACTGGAAAAGCTACATTTCGAAATTCTTGCTTAGCTAATGCTGCTATTCAAAGCTATCCCTGTACTGAGACATGACTGTGATATATTTTTCATGAGGAGCTGTTATGCCATATCATGCAAGATCAATCATGTCTATAACAGAAGCAGCAGACCTTATAAAATCATTTGCCCATATAAAACACTTACACATTTTAATTGGCTACTAACAAGGAGTAACATTAGCATTACCTTAGCATAAATACCATAAAGATAATTCTAAGGCTATGCATGCCTTGCACTGAGATCTTTGTTTTGCTGACACCAACATACTAATTTGTAGAAAAGCATTTCATTATAATCCGACTGCACAACAAGCAAACAAGCAACCGTGAAAAAAAAATCAAACATCTCACCTAACTTTGCAGGAAAAGGGAAGATTTTCAAGATAATTACAATTCTTGGAGAACATGACCCTTGGTACCACAAACATCGCACGCACCAATTAAATCTGCAGATAAACTCTCGATTCATTGTTTCATCACGTAAGTCCTTACCTACTCTACAAGAGAAAAAGTTGTTATTGTTTATTGGCCAGGTAATGAGCTAACCAATGTAGCGAATTCTCAGTCAGCGACTCTTTCCTATACTAGTGTGCTTATAGCTTAAATTATACTAATTAACGGGCAGCTATGGACATAAGCGCTCGGAAGAAGCGCTTCCATAAGAGCCGGGCTCAGTGCATGCATTTGTTTGTTCGTGTGTAATGCTTTTTGCCATGCACAGTCCTTAGGAGAGTTACACGACTCTCTGTTCAGATGGTGCAGAGCCCCAAGAGCCCTGTAAACCGGCCAGGTCACATTGACAACACTATAAAATCTTCACAAAATCATGATCCTTGGTTACATATTTACCAGAACAAACAAGTGTCAAGTGCAATGTGCACATTTCTGCCTGCTTGCATGGTTTCATCAGTGTACTGTATACAGTGTACCTTTCCAGACAAAGGAACTAAACACAAGTGAGTTCATCACATGATTGCCTCAGAGGTGGAACATTTCAGGGTTTGGTGTAGACCTGAGGGCAAAGTTGTAGCTCTGCATGCCATACAAGCAGAAAACTGATATAGTCTACACTTTATCAAGAACTGGGATGGGTGTGAATCAAGTTAATGTCACACAGAAGTGATAAACATTACTCTAGTACATCATTAAACAGAAGCAATTTCCCTGTAGGGTTCAATAAAGTTTTCTGAATCTGAATTGTTCATTTACCTCTCCCACCCTTACTGTATTGCTCCTACAGCAGTACAGTAAAGTTGTAAGCCCGTGTGGTAATAATCTACTTTTTGCTATGATGACTAATGCCTCTGAGTGGTTTATTTCACTATTAATTTAGGTTGCTCAACAAAACCTGATATTGGAGCAGCTATTGTTTTGGCTGATGTCAGCTTAACTTAGATGTTGGGGGTTTCTTGGAAATTGTGAATGCACAATTGATATACTTGGGTTAGTCATTTCAGAGTCTCCGCTGTGCCACACACAGACACCGATGAACATGGTCATGACAACGTACTCCCTGTGACGACTGCAGGAGTTATCACAAAGACAGGCACAGCCTTTAATCTGTGGAGGTGACGGCTGGTCTGAGGAGACAGCTCACAGGCCTGTGGTTGTTGAGTTTGTGGAGTGATGTGATGACCACTTCCAAAAATATTCTTTAAACTAAGGACATGGGCATTTATTTTAGAAAATCTTCAAACTCAACCAGTCAAATGATCATTAAAGGCTCTACAGTAGAAAAGATTTAGAATATTGAGGCAATCTGCAACAACAGCATACTGATGCTTTTATTTTACAAATCTTTTATTGAGTCAATTTTAACCTTTTCCTTGCCTTGCTGGTACGAAAATCTAAGCATTTAAAGCAACAAATATTTAACTAATATAGTCAAATTGGCCAGTAAATTTATTGGAGTGCAGCAGCCCCACATGTCCGACATTTGTGACCAACAAATCTTGCAGAAGGCACGCTTAATCTTGGACAGCTTCAACCATTCTCTCTTTGAGGAATTTTACCTCGTCCTCTCAGGAGGAAAAGCAGAGGTTGCCTAAGGCAAAATACAATAGATACCATTTCTTCTTTATCTCTTGTGTGCTAAATGTGCTCTGATGTTGCACAACACTGTCTTCATATTTCTTATCACAGGATTCTCTGATAAGAAATTATAAACAGATACTTGGGAGCTTACTTTTCTCTTGAATGTTTTTACTGTGTATGTATTTGTTTTTCTAAATTGTTTTAATGTTTTATTGACTATTTCATGCTTTTGTTTTTAATGTTTTCATTGTGTATTTATTTTTAAAAAAATCTTTGTTTTATTGAGTCTTTCATGTGATACTTGTGTGTCTTACTGTTTTTATTGTTGTATTATTGTGCTCTTGCTGCAAGACAAGTTTCCCCGTGAGGGACAATAAGGAACTGAGCTGAACTGAGCTGAACTGAGCTGAACTGAGCTGAACTGAGCTGTAGCAACCAGTGACACCAGTTTATTTTTATCCTACACAACTTACAGACCACAGCTTAAATAAAGACAATTCAGCGTTTGACAGTGATTGTGACGATGACTTTGCAATAAGTCTGCGGGCGTCTTTATGCTGTTTTATTGCTCCGTTTCATAGACAAAATACAGTAGGTGGTAAACCTGAAACGAGCACTAAGCCAGATTCTGCTGGCTCTCCAAGTGTCTCATGTGATCCCTCCTTTGCTCTCTCCTCTCCTGGAAGCTATAAACCCCTGCTGCTGGCCTACAGCCAATAAAAAGCCCTCATCTCGCTATCTCCACATCACGGAGATAGCAACTCAAGTTCAAGCCCCGTCTTCAGCTACTACAGCACAGGTAGCACAATGGAAACCTGGCAGTTGCGTCACAGAGTCTTAAACCTTCTTTTTTCCTGGCTCCCATATGGTAGAACAATCTTATCTACAGTCACGACTGCAGAGTCATCACCCATCTTTCGTCATGACTGGAAGCCAATTTCCTCAGGCTACTCCTCCTTCCCCTCTCTTCCCTCTAACATTCCTCTACACGCCCGTGGTAATGGTCTCGGTATTTCAACACAAAAAGCACCTGCACCAGACTTTACTGACGCTTAACACTGCAAATACAGCACTGATGTTCCTTACAATATTACTACACAACTTATAATGAAAATGTTTTGTATATGCGCTCTCAAAAGCCCAACAACCAACAACGATGTCCACAACAGTCCACAATGATGGACAGATGTTACCAGGTATCTTTCACTGTTCAAACTTGCTGTTTCTTTGCATTTGTCAGTTCCCCACTCAAAACTCCTCATGGTACAGTATAAACTTTATCCTGCCACACAAACTCACGTTCTCTTGCAAGTGATTTGAAACACAGCAGTGTTTCGTCTGTCAGCCCAAACAGCTTCAGCATTATAGCAAATGGATTCTGAGTGAAAATAGTATGAAATGTGCATTGATGACTCAAGCCACGGCACTTCTGATCACTCTGGGAACATCGTGACACGACAAGTTGCCCACTTTTGACCATCGTTTAAAAATAGGAACCTCGACAGCGCACACACACACATACCCCAAGGTCATCTTGCTAATGTCAAGCTGGGCCACAATAAATTGAATTCTGGCATTGGGATCCAAACTGAGGCTACATGCACATTACAGGCCTTAATGCTCAATTCCAATTTTATTTATTTATTTATTTTTGTATATTTTCTTGGGCATTTCTGCTTTGTTGTTGGACGGTGACAGCAAAGCCGCTGTGATAGGAATATATGGTACATGCTCCACCAGGCGAGCCGCTGGGCGCCTCTCAATTCCAATTTTTTTTACTCAAATCCATTTTTTTTTGTCTTGACTGACGCTCATGTTTGGAAAGTGACCTATATCCGACATCAGTATGAACCGAGAGCCCTGCTGTGAAACGACCTGCCAACAAGGCTGATGTCACATTCGTATAACAGCACTTCACGGAGGCTGGTGAAAGTGAAGCCGGTGAAAGACCGGCCGCGGTGCTCGGATATGAGTTTGTCTGCTGATGAAAATGACTTTCATTGTTGTCGCCGTCCTTCAGCTTTCTCTGAAGTGCATCAACACAGAGGGATGAGAGCAGTTCACAACAGCGTCAGGTAAAAACCACATGAATTTTGATCCGACCGGTCCGACCGAGTTGCTGTATGTCAGATATCTATTAAATTATTATTATTTAGAAATGAAAAAGATCAGATTCCACTGGTTTTCATACTGCTGTGAAAATTAAAAAAAAAAAAAGCAGATCTATGTCACACGTAGGCAACAAAAAATTGGATTTGGGCCACTTCCATCTGTAGTGTGAACACAGCCCATGCGGCCTGAACAGGTTTCTGGGACATAATTTGTCTTCTTCTTCTCGCTCTTGAGTGACCCTTGCAGCTGTACATTTCCAAAGCATTTTCTGCACAGACAGGTTTACGTACAATGTTCTGCTGAGCCAACAGCTATTCTGAGTAATCACGACCTACTCACTTCTGCCAGCTCTCTGAATAGCATAAGGGACCTTTATACAACAAAAGTCAACATGTCACCGCATACTGAACACATTTTAGAGGCACCTTGTCGTGACTGAAGAAATACATGTGATTCCTTTATCCTAACAGCCCTCTTTTCATTCCTCATGGTTCTTTGTCTCTGTGCTTGCACTGGAGAGCAGACTCAAGTTTATTTTTCAACTGGTGCTCATGCACATTTGTTTCATGTTGAGACATGGTGACTATTCAAACAAAAATGAACAATTTGGCAACTGTCCATTTGTGACAAATTCATCTGTCAAAATAGTTAAAGGAGCACTCCAACTTTTTGGGCAATACGCTGCTTCAAAGTGAAAAAATAAACCAACTCTAGTGCTGTCTTATTTACACAATGTATCATGTACAGGTCTTGTGAGAGTCGTTTAGAAGAAGTTAGATGGTAGGAACTATAACCACTGAACATTATGTGTTATAGTTCATCTATCTTTTTCTGAACGACTCATTTTTCGTTTTGTTTTAATTCCAAGATATGTATTTGCTATAAGGTTTAATTTTTTCACTGTGACAGAGCTAGACTAGCTGACTTCCATAGACTTTATGCTAACTGAAAACAAAATGCTAATCATCTGAACTGAAGCAGTGGATGTACAGAAGTGAAAATGGTATCAAACATCTTGTCTCAGTCTGGGTAAGTCGGCAAAAGGGGACATTGCCCAAAACGTTGGAGTATTCCTTTAAAGCAAAATTGAATCACATTATATGCATACCCTTTTCGGACACTGCATATCCCGGGCGAGGCTGAGCAGCAGCTCATGAGAGATTGGGTCCACCAGGTTGAGAAAAGCTGCGTTCTTGTACAAAATGTCATTGAGTGATGTTCCCTGGAGTCCTAAGTCCTGGAGAAAAGAGCAGAGAGGAAATTGATTTGGTTAACTCACAGTTACTGAAACTGAAACTAACAAAAGGAAATTAAGCCCTTTGAAAAAAAGGAGCCCTTTAACTGGAAAAAAAAAGTTCAATCCATGCATAATTTAATGTTCTAGTGACATTTCTTGGGTAGTTTAATGGAAATAGATTGTCAGTGTTTACTTTGTTCATCCCCTTTTATCTTGCCCTCTTATCGTGCTGCCAGCTGATAAGGTTTTCACCATACGAGTGTCGTGCGCACAGACGCACAATCCAGCAGGGAGCGGGTTAAAGTTTATGCCAAGTGAGTTAAGATAAAAGTGAGCGTCCTATTTCAAAGTGGTTCATTCAGATCAAATGATAAAGTCACATTCTCTCATGAAGAAAATCACACTCTCTCTGGCGCCTGTGAAATCGTGGCGCTGCCTCGCGGATTTCAGCTGCAGCCTTTTCCAACAGGAGGTTTCATCATTAACACAATCTCTAAACAACATTAAGAAAATACCATTTGATTCAAGTTAAATGCACTTTCGCTTTCTACCCTCATTCTTCAGTATTCATGAGCAAAATAAAAAAAAAAAAAAGAAGTGTCTGATGTGCAGAGCAGTTTAATAAAACCAGGAACCAGGACACGTCCCCAGGGGTTGACGATATTTGTATCATCTGCGGGGTGTTTCTATTTGCAGTGACAATGTAAATATATTGAGGCAAAGGAAGCTGCATCTTCAGGTAATGCTCCAAGTGCTGCCGTGTCATCGTCAGCCCGTGTTTGAGACGTAACGTTTTCAGACACATCAAATAGCCCCACCGACATGCAGACTCCACCTCCTTTTAAGGGGAGGATGCCAACACACACACACACAAACAGAATGCACAATAACAAGCAAACAGCAGGCAAGACATGAAGCTCAGCAAGTGAAACCATTCACTTGATGAACAGGAAGTCAAAATTATTAATCAAAACTTCTATTAATGTCCTACTAACTATCCGTAACAAATATAATACATAATATAAAACATATATAATATGCTGCCTGTTATTTTTCTCTTCTCACATGGTGTGCCAATGACATAACTGTGATCTACTGTATGTCAATGGGAAGGACATTTTCCACTGGTTCAGGAGTTGTTCACCCTCGTTTGCAGCATCTCATGCCTTATAAAACTGTACAAGGAGAGGCTGTAGATTAGAAACTGGAAAGCTCGTGAGCTAATGCCGAAAGCTCCATATGAGCTGGAAAGACACTGTAGCTTGTAAAGAGATGGCTGGAGGTTGAAGCTATGTAAAACACGCACTGCGCTCTGACAGCCCTAACACTCGCGGGCACAGTGGAAAGCAGAGAGGAAAACTCCCATCAGCATTTTCTCCTCCTCCAGCTTTCGAGTTGATTTATTACAGTGGAGCTCTGCGGGATTCCCTGATGCTGGGCTATCCTCCAGTCCAGCTCTCCCTTTTAGAGACCTCATTTAGTGTAGACAGCACACTTACCCATAAAAAGAAGCAGAGTGGAATTTGAAGATGATTTTATGATTGTGTGATAACCATGTAGTGTAACCACAGGATCAGATGCATCCATTGTTGACTGATTTGTACAGCAATATGAGGGATTCACAACTGACATCCTGAACTAGCCATGTTTTGTAATCCTCACTCCTAAACACGTAGCAAGAAATGTTTTTCAATTTGTCACTGACAGCATGTCAGTGCATCTGTTTGACTTTGTGTCTTCAGAACCCGCCACAAAAGTATTGTGCAGAGCTGCATATCTAATCTAACGTCTGCCTCGTCATAAAAGTCTGAATACAGCGATGGGTTCTGAATCGGAGAACATCGCCCTGCACCAGCAGCTCATTAGAATCCAATTTATAGTATTGCAGAGTGCGACAAATCTGGTCCTGACGCCTCCTGCTTCAAGCACGCCACAGCTGTCAGGTGACGACCCTGCAACTCCAGTTTTGCTTATTTTTGTGTTTTTTTTCCCCTTGAATTTAAGGATTAAATGTTCTTTTATGGGTTGAGAAAATGTTATGACCCTTGGGTTTACGTAATCCCATCAAAACCCAAGGTGCAAATTCAAAACTGCATGGTTGTCACACCAAAAAAATAAAGCTGTTTTCCTCTTTCCTGAAAAGTTAATGTTTCAGAGATACAAGGTGCTATATTCACCCAACAGCAGTGACGCTTTTGAAGAAACGTCTGAAAAGTAGGACAAGGCATTTGTGTCAGCTTGCGCTTATGACACATAAGAGACGGTATATTCTTAAGCAAAGCCCTGTTCAACCCTGTAGGTAACATGCAGTTTGATTCAGTATACTTTGAAAAGAAAACAACCAGTTTGTTGGGAAAAAACTGGGAATCTCACCAAAATACATTCACATCCTCATTAATCTTGCTGGCATGCTTGATCTCTGTTAAATTAGGGTAAAAATTAATTGGCTTCTCTGCTACTGAGTACTACTTGTATTTACAGACCAATTTCTGTAGTTTTATTGTGATCTGATTTACTATCTATAGTATCTGTAGTTGCAAAAATTTTGCAAAAATCTCTTATTTTCTTGTCATTCATAACTGTGTATTAGATAATATAACTGCATTACATTTCAAGTGTCAATAACTCACACAAACCCACTCCATATTAAGCTTGAATTGTTGTAAATAAATGCAATTAATGGGCTTATTTGGCCCTCTTAAAGACACTGCAATTGTAGGCTTAAGGCCACTTCATACAATATATTCTCACAATGTTCATGGGATTTTTATGTACCGGCTATAGGCCATAGGACATGAACTGAACACCAAAAACTTGCAGTTTTGAATATATTTACATGTTTTAAAATGGCACTTTTTGGAAAAAGAATTCAGAAACTCAGCTTATTTATGTTGTCAGTACATGAATCATTCATACACATTAAGTAAGTTCGGGTCACACTTTTAACATATTTTATTTCACAGTGCTACAGCATCATGATTTAATTAATTAGAGGTACCAGTAATGTTGAATGAAATAAATAAATATGTGTGTTACACTGTCTAACCTTAGACCTAAAACAGGGATTCATACAATACAGGGAGGACTTTAATTACTGTTTTCTGCATCATTGCATGTTGGTTATTCACTGTGCATGTTTCAGAGCTTAATTGATATGAGTATGTGCTGATTCTTTGTTTACTAATGAATATCAAGAAGATCCCAAACTAATTAACTTAATGGCCCAGAAGGCAGATCTGAGATGAAGATACCGCAAGAGGCCGGTGTTATTGGTTCCTCTTTGTAATGACTTCCTCTCTGTGAAAGAAGCATGCTCCTACATCCATCATCTCAAGGCGATTATCTCCAAATTCATCCTTCCCTGAGAGAAAAAAGCTGCTTTGCTGCTCGAGTACAAACAGGAGATCTACTGCCAGTGTTTTCAGTGCGAGGCTCAGTGTGAAGTATTATTAGTCAGACACTTGGCTTCAGCCCCGTACAATCCAACAGTAGCGATGCTCTAGGTACACCTCTGTAAGCAACAGAAAGACTAGCGTTTGCTCCAAGAGCATTTTAAATGCCGAGCTATGAGGAATGTCATCCATTAACTGTATATGTTTATCTTCTGAATCTGTCTCCTAATGATAAATCAGATGGCTGAGCTGAGTTGAGACCCTGTAATATCTTATGGCTTTCAGTTAGAATGCAAAGATCAAAGTCTTATATAGCTGTCTTATGTAAGTATTATAAAGCTGTGCATGACTGATAATGCCTACTGCTTCAGATAAACATTTAATACAATTTTCAGCTTCACAAAGAAGCGCCAGTATCACCCATCGCCATCAAGTCCTCAGTTCATGGTTTGAGTGCAGAGTAAAGCAAATGTGCATGGTGAGCCATCTTCAAATCTACCCATGCATCTGTTTTTAGTCTGCTCTACTGTCTCCAGTCTATCTTCTGAGGCTTGGGAGGTATTGTTTTCCTATCAGATACAGCGCTCAACTGTATAATTTATTCAGTGGTACAGTACTGATGGGAGAAAGTTTTGATGACAGGGAGGCCTCGTAATCAGACATGCTTTGTCTGAAGTTCAAGCTCAGCTATTAACTATGTTCGCCTTGTCTCTAGTTTGTACAAGTCTTTAGAAAAAGAGTTAGAGCAGGAAAGATGTTACACAGAAATGTGCTCATCAGCACAACAGATATGCAAGCAAAAAACCTTTACCTACTGCTGGGAGCCATGGGCCTGCAACAAAGAAGCGTGTGCATGCTGTGCAACAGGGACAAAACCTCTGACTGCTCAGATCAGACAGCTGTTTAACAGTATCAACGTATCAATTAAGTTTGGACAGACTGCTCCTTTTTTATGTGATTGCTCCTTTGATATGAGATTTTTTCTAACATCACATAGAAAACATGGTGAACAGCCATGGAGAATTGATGTAGTTAACTATTCCTTTAGATTATTTGTAAATTACCCTTGCTGAATACAACCTATAGTACATAATTGAAGGCCTTGCTGACACTGTGTTGCTGTGTCTGGCCAGATAGGCTCGGCTATGCATTATGCTAATATAAACTTAGTGTTTTTTACAAGAAGAAATCTGCCAGTCATTCGGGTAGCATGGAAAAAGTCTTTAATATTTAAGGATAAAGGCAGCATTCATTCACATTAGTCCTGGATGTGCTGTGTTTTTAGGAGGGTTATTAAAAAGGGGATTCAGAATGGGTTTTGTCCTGTTTGGTAATGAATATTCAATGCATGAGCTAGCTGCTGAGATGACCGCTCCCTTTCAGAGCAAACAGGTGGTTGATTATTACTTTTTCACAAAAATACAAAAAAACCTGAGAAGATCCTCTGTTTTAGAAGGAGCCTACATGTCAGCCAGGCTTCAATGAGCCCACTTTTCTGAGGGACTTGAAGGTAGAGAGGCTTTAATGCAAACATTTATGAGAAGTTACAAAAAGCAGTGTTTACTAGATGGCCAGTCCTCTGGAAATAATTAACATAGTGACACACTGCAGATTGTTACATGGAATCATTGATTATATTATATGTTGCTGGACTGTTACCAGTTTATTCAATGAACTGTCTATTATCACCAGACATACCAAACCCACTGATAACCTAAAATAGCCAATGCACTCAATGAAATCAGCAATCATCACTGAGCAGGCTGCTTCCGCTTTACTCATGGTGTATAATGAGGCCTTTTCCACTTATCTGGTGAATAGCTCTAACAATAACATATTGCATTTAGTAGATTTAGTTAAACACCAAAACTTTTTGCAAGGTACTGTACAAATCTGCACATACATCAACAAGGATGTGACTTGCAGATGAAAAGCTTTTAACCCTTGCCTTTTCAAATGTAGTTGAAATTAAGGGAATTTCAACCAATAAAAAAATAAACAATAAAACGAACCTTCTGCAGCATCACTTACTTAAAACCGTACTTAGCTGTTGCATCTGTCACCTCTAAGAAAAACTTGTTTCAATCTTTTCTTGGATTTCTTGAGGTTAAACTTTTGCTTATGACTATGCACGGCCCTCAATAACAAAGTTTCACATCACAGCAAAGTTTTACAAATGGCCACACTCTCCTCATCCAACATCAAATACTTAAACCCCTCACCTTTCTCAGCAATTTGAGGACTTCAGCCGCTTGCTCCGTCTTCTGATCTCGCAGCAGCCTCTGGATTTCCCGGATCCATGCCACTCGCCTAACATATGGGCTGTGGTTGGTTTTCCGCAGCATCCCCGGGAGCTTGTCGGACTTGAGCATCAGGGATGTAAACAAGAAGTCTCCGCCACCTCTGCCCGCACTTCTCTCGGCTTCTCCGGAGATGTCATTCCTCTGGCGTCTCCTCTTGGACAATTTGGTTTCGATGTCGAGACTCCTCTGTCTGGTCAACTTGGAACCCATCACTCCAGAGAAGATGTCTCGGTGTATTTGGTGATGAGAGGGATCTGACAACATGCGGCCATAACATTACACTTAACTTGTAGAGCGTTTCGTTACGTTATATTCCACAGTTCTCTGAGGAAGACAGACGGGGAGCTGCGGGGAAGCGTCTACCTACCATAAAATTACGCGTAAAAGTTGTAGCGTCACTCAAGATGTACACATGACCATTATTTGTGCTCCACGCTGCGCTCCGCCGTCCCCGGCTTTGCATCCATCCATGCACTGCCTGAGCACAGGACTCTGGCAGCCCTTGCTGTACTCAGGGCTGGTGCGCTCCTCATCCAATCAGATTGTGGTTTGCTTTGCAGCCTGCTGGGAGTCGTGCGAGAACTGTTCAACGGTTTAGTTTTTGCTGTTTGACCCCAAATTCATAACACACAAGCATCAAGTGGATTTGGCATGTTTGTTTCAAAACAAGAGAGCAACAACTGCACACAAGTCATCTGAAGATATCCGAGAGTAGCTGGGCTTTTCTTTCTATCAATAGTTTTGACTACTTAGTTTATATGTTAAAGTCAAATGACCTGTTTTTCCTCTTTCAGGCGTTGGATTTGACTTAAACGCAGGATGGAATTTTGCTGTTGGTTTAGATAGGAGCAGAAGTTAAATACACCAGGGAAAATGTATACACTAACAAAAGAATATAATACAATCGAGGTTATATAAACACAGCATGCAATTCACCCTATATTATGTGGACTGTATAGGTGGGATGCATGGGGAAAAGTATGGAAGAAAAACATCAGTACATACTCAGCAGGCTATATAATCTAAAAATATGAAGAACAGATATTAGCATAACTGCAAAATAGTGCTATTCTAAAAGTATGTAAACAGCAGGGGGCCACACATCTGTGCAGATGGAAATGTGCTGTATGCGAAGCACATAGTGTCATATGTCCTGACACATATGCAGATGTACAGATTGGAAAAAAATACTGTGTGCATATAGATGAATCCAGAGCATGGGAGTGCAGAGAGCAGGGTAGTTCATTTAGACAGTGTTTTGCAGGTACTCTGTTTCAGCTGGCTGAGACTGGGGCCGTTTGGGCATAACATTGTACAGTCTGATGGTTGTCAGCACAAAGGAGCACCTGAAGCGCCCTCCATTGCACTTTGGGGGGATGAGGCGGAGGCTAAATGTGCTCCGTAGCTGCATCAGCTAAGATGCTGCCTGGGAAGGAGTTCAGATTTGTATTCATCCTCCCCTTTGGTACCACCTCCAGCTTTACAACAAAGCCAGCCTTTTCCACCAGTTTGTTTATCTTTCCGGCACCACCAGCCTTGACGCTGCCTCCCCACACTACTGCAATGAATAGTGCGCTGGCAGCCACTGATTGGTAGAGCGTGTTGAGGAGTCTGTTGCAAACACTGAGATACCTGAGCCTCCTCAAGAACAGTCTGCTCTGCTCTCTCTTGTACAGTGCCATTATGTTGTCTGTTTGCTCTTGATTTGCACCCTGACCTACTTTTAAGACTGTACCACCTCCACCTCCTCATTCTGAATGGTAACAGGTGTCAGTGGCTTCCTCCTCAGTAAAAAGTCCACTGCCAGTCCCTCCATCTTTATGACTTTGGCTTGCAGATAGTTCTCTGTGCAACACCCAACAAATCACCGCACCAGAGTCCTGCACTGTTCTTCATTGCCCTCATTCCCACATCCCACAATAGAGGATTCATGAGAGAATGACTGGAGGAGGCATAGACCCACAGTTATGTCTGAGTTACATAAAGTAAACACGAAAGGAGACAGAGCAGTCTCCTTGGATGCCCCTGTGCTACCCTTCAGCATGTCTGGCACGCTGCCCTGGAGGCAGACAAACTGCAGGCTGTGTGTTCAGTTGTCAATAATCCAAGCAACCATGGCATCGTCCACCTGCATCGCTCTGAGCTTCTCTCTTTGCAGGAAGGGCTGGGCTTTGCCAAAAGCTCTAGAGGAGTGGAAAACATTCTTCATCATGCCTCACAGCCTCTCCAGGTAGGAGTAATCCCTGTGGAGTAGATATGAGACGGCATCGTCCGTGGTTGTGTTGGCCTGGTGCCCAAATTAAAGGAGATCCATGGAGTCCATCACCAGCGGTGTGAAGTGTTGTGTTCGTTATGTGGAACATCAGTGCCACCAGCCTGAAGTGACGGACACTGGCTCAGCAGGATAAAGCAGGATGTTTTTTTTCTCCAGAGTGAAGGCATCCCCTCCAGCCTCGGGGACAGATTAAAGAGGTTCTCGAAAACCCCAGCTGTCCCAATGACACTCGCTTTCAGCACTCCGGGGCTGTTTCCATCAGGGCCCGCTGCTTGTGTGGAACCCCCCCTCCACACACACACACACCTCCCGCATCAAAACTCCTTTGTCACTTGTACACTCTGAGAATAAGGGTTCAAAAGGGGTTCTTCACCAAGAGATAGAGTTCTACCTATAACCTTTTGACTGCAAAGAACCATTTTCTCTTGGAAAATTTTTTTTGAGGGGAGATGGC
>OMLF01014152.1:11976-27242 GCA_900302615.1 Holocentrus rufus
AATAATTAATTCATAAATTAATAAGTAATTAATTAATAAAAAAATAACAGCACTTCTTATTTGTGAGGCTACATTAAGTTTAAACATGCTATCTGTGTTTGGAAGGAACTTTGTGATCTTTGAGGTAGTGAGGGAGGAGGAGTTTTCGCCCCTAAAAAATGCAGAAGGAGCAGCCAATGACACCCCAACAACAGCCAGAGCCGCCCTACTGGCTCAGCACTGCCGCTGGGCCCAGGCAGCTGGAGCCACTCTGCTGGATGAACATAAAAATCCTCTTCCTCCCACACCCAGGTTGGGCTTGAGTTTTCTCTGTCATAGCTGATAATATAAAAGCTGAAGGATAATGTAGTAACTGATCAAAATGTATAAAGTGTCCCTCTAAGTGGGCTGAAAATGTAATCAATCACCAGATGATGTGATATCATCACATTATTATATGTTGTTATATGTTGCAACTGATGTTATCAAAAAATGCAATCAAAACCGCTATTATTTCATAAAGGGCATAACATATCTTTTACTGCTTGTGCAGATGTAGTAGTTATTTAATAATATATCTTGCCACCATAAGAAGAATGTAATCACTTTATTTGTCAGTATTATTATGCCATTAGTTAAAAACACCCCTTATGAATTTAGAACTGTTGGCTAATGTAATAATGTGATGATTTACATTTTCTTGGAATATCCTGCATCAATGGGGTACATATTTGATTTAATTATTGAGATATTTTCTTTCACTTGGACCAGTTACTACATTTATCACACTAACAGTTGTTACAAATCCTTCTGTGTAATAAAAAAAAAGTGCAAATATCCCTTTTTGCCTTAATTTGTAGTCTTCTGAAAAGCTGAAAATGTCTTGCAGTAGGACAAGGAAGATTAGAGTAAGATGTACTATGTACTTTGATAGTAATATTAAAAATGTGTGCATTTTGATAGGGTGACTGGGCAGAGCAAACCTCCGGCACAATGTGAGATTTCCCCTCGGGTCTCCTACTTTGGAGAGGTGAGAACATGAGAGCATCACAACTCAACAACAACAATCCAAAAAGTTCGAGAAAAGATTGTATAATCTTGCTTTTGTGGGCTTCAATTGTGCTTATTGATATAATCCAGAATTAATTGACCACATAATACTTTTTGGTTACATTAAAAAGTATCTAGATGATTTTAATGCATGTGGGATGGGAGATAATATAAGCAAACCTTTCACAGCTTTCAATTACATGTGAAATGCATAGAAGTGAAACACACTGTTAGTCTTTGTATTAAAAGCTCACATATTCAAGTTCAGAATTACAAAAAAATCATTTAATGTATAGAGCAAGTAGTGTAGGATCAAGCTTTTATTTACTTTTCCAAGGCTGCATTCAAAACTGGAATGTTGAATACGTTGATGTCATCTTAGTGGTTTTCCTGTTCTAGCTCACTTAGTAAGCACAGCTGTGATTTAACCTGCATCTCACTTTTCTCTGGCAGGGCTTGGAAGGCCTGCTGAAAGGAAAGACTTTACCAACTCCCTTCATTCTGGATGAAAAAAAGGCAAAAGAACTGCAGGCTCAGTAACATGGCTCGAATTCATTGAATACTATCTGTGAATACAGTATACATTCCAGTGCAGGGGACTGGCCCAGGCCCAATGTTTCATCCTTGGATCTGTGTCTTATGGTGCTCTCCATCCAAGAATGCAGGATAAATGAATGTTTCCAGCTGTGTTTGATGTTGTGAATAATAACGATAACCTGCCATTTTTATGCATCCTTGTAATTGGATTTTTTTAGGGAGGAGCAATAAATCTTGTGATCAGTAAGAAATAAAGCAAAGAAATCAGGGAGAAGCAAGGAGTTACAATCTACAATCAACATCTGAATGGGAATATATGCAATTTATTTTATTTTTCATATAACCAAATATATATAACCTTTCTCTTGCTGCCCCCTTTTTTCATTCACTCATATTCATTACCCCTTTGAAATTTCTGTTTTTGTAGTTTGTAGATTTTCAAAGAGTTTGTCTTCTGATGTCTCAAGACAATAATAATCTGTGTCATGATCTGTCTTTGAAAATTAAAAAAGCCTAAGTTAATCAGTTGTTTCTTGAGTGAATTTGAAGAATAATTTCTGCAGAACATTCATGACACTTAACCATTGGCTACGAATAAAGTGGAGTGGTAGTATTTCAGATTGTCTTACACCATTGACCCCTCCACTGTAACTCACCTGAGCATCCCATTGAAAGAATAACCCAACACTTTCTATTTTGCCATCAAGTAAATAGAACCAAATCAAAACTATGTGTAGGTAAAGTATTTTTCAATAAATGAAGAACTGCATGCTTCTTCATCTTGTTCCTTCACTTCAAACTGTTGAGTGGCCTTAGCTTTCATACATGATGTTGTGGCATGTACATATGATTCAACAAGCAGCAGCTGTATCAATGAAGTCAACATCTGCAGGTGTTCACTCTGTTCAGTGTCACTATTTACTGCATTCTGGTGTCAAAACGATTGTGGGAATAATAGCTGAACCTCTAGTAAAAGTTGACGTTTTATTGAACAGTGTGAGTTTAACAATATATTAGATTTAATAATAATTAGAAGATTTAATAAGAGTCAATCCTTTTGATTCATAAAAATCTTCAGCCATGGTACCAGGTAGCCAATGCATGTTCGCCCGCAAGCAAAGAAAAATGTGTCAGTTTTTTGCTGTGTATGGCATGACTCAGAAAGTGACTGGTGACTTTTAAATGGAAGGCTTACAATCAAAGGGATGTAAGTGCTATGTCAAGCAAATATGAGTATTATAAATCAAATGAACGCTCTGAGTGAGATCTTTTCAGTGCCAAAGGACACAACTGAAATGATGACTCATATATTGTAATTTAAAAAAAGCTGAAAGACATAACAATACTGAACAAATCACTTTGGGAAGGTACACTTTTCTCACTCACAATTAGCATGCTAAAACCTTAGATGAGGCTGGCAAGCTAGTAACATGATCATATCACTTTTATTTAGGGAGGGTTTTTCAGCTATGTGCAGTCAGCTATGTGCAGTCACAGAGGACATCAGAGCATCATAGCCAGCAAACAAAATCTCTGAAGAAAATGAGAACAAAGCCAAAGAGAAACCATGCCATTCCCAACAACTGAAGCTCACTGATGCAGAAAGACACAAGGAAGCTCTGTTTAGAGCGGAATGTCAAAAGATGTTTGAGTTGTATGTGAAGAAATGCAACCGTGAATGGAAAATCAAATCCCAAAAAGAAATTATGTACAGAAATGTATTTCACACTGAGGTTAACCTGGCTTTCCACATGACAAAAAAAGATGCCTGCAAATACTCAGTGCCATCAACAATTAGAAGATTTTGAAAAGAACAAAAAACAAATGAGAGCATGATGTCCACCAAAAACAAAAAATGCTTGCCAGAGATAATAAAGGGAATGACAAAAAGTAATCTCAAGAGCAGTCCTTTTACAAGTCCTAAACACTCCATGGAGCGATGTGAGTAGCCTGTACTACTCATGCAAATTGAGCACATACAACCTCCAAGTATATGAACTGGACACCAAAGATGTGTGAATGCTACATCTGGCATGAAGGGGACAGTGGACGTGGATCATCTAAGGTAAGAACTTGTGTCCAAGTATCTCTTGACACTTTTGAATGTTAATCAGGTAGTTCAGGTGGACAAAAGAGGCACTTAGCTTTCAGCTCAGTGTGCTCCACGTTGTCAAAACCTTGCTCCTCTGTGATCGACCATAAATACATGTAGATGGATACATAGTCAGATAGAATGTGACAGAGTACATGCTAGAAAACTACCTGTCTACAGCAGCCCAGATGGTTACTACACCCTAGAAAAAGAGTCACAAAGAAATAAGCCATACAGCTGGGCCACAAGAACTTCCTCAACTTGAAGTCATTTTCAAGTCAGATAATCAAAGGCAGAGTAAAAGATGTAGATGGAGAAATTGTTCCCTGGCATGAGATCAAAGGGTTTTGTTATGTAAGAGAGGACCTCAAGACAATTTAGTTCAAGTGTGAACTCTCTGACCTCTCTCTTTCTTGCTCTGCACTTAATCAGTGCAAACAAAAAGAAAGACTTGCTGACAGTGTGTACAAGTAGAAGTGATATCTCACAATATTATGAGGATTTTACAGGTCTTTGAATGTGTCACACATGTAAGCACACAGTTGACATGTATGAGCATGAATAAGCAGTGTGTTTCTCATGTGTCTGTAAAGGTTTTGAAAAAGTCATTAACAGAAAAAATAATTATTTTGATATGTTCCATATAGACTAGAATTTTAAAGCCCCCTGGTAAAAGTTGGTATTTTCCATTTGTAAAAGACAGTATAATGTTGAGCTCACAGAAAATGTATTAGTAGGCCTTTGTTTTGCAATAAGCAAGGAAATTGGCACATGTGGCTTGTAGTCTGATTTGGATGATGATAACCCTAACCCTAACCCTAACCCAGGATGTGAGTCAGATTAGTTTGTATATTTTTATAGGGGCTGTAATGTGAATGAGGACAAAAATAAATAAAAACTACTGGTAAGTCCTATCTGCACATGATCAGTTATTTGTAGGCAATGTTCCCCCGGATAGCTTGGTGAACTCTGATATTGATCACAGAGATAAATATAATGGCCTGGCTGTCATTTGTAATTGCACATGTTCCCAGGCTGTGTTTATATAGTTAAGTTTGATGGCAAAGGATAGATGCAATCACTTCTATATACTTCAGGTTTAGAACAGACATTCTTAGTATGATTTTAGGCTGGCTTTACATGGTGCAACTGAAATGCAACTTGGACTTCCAGGCGAACCATCCAATGAAAATTATGAAGTCGGTCTGCATCATCATTTGGAATGTTCCATATGTGTTTGTTGACATGGCAACAGTAAAGTTTTATCTGCAACCTGTAACTAACTGCATGGAAGTTGAATTGTGTGTGGCCAGCCTCAGACGCGGTTCAAATAAAACAGGCGGCGGGGTGAGTAGATTACATGCCAAAGGCTCAATTTAAAGTCAAAGGCAAATCGCCACCAAATAAAGACGACTGTACTTGCGATTTAATATGGGTAACTTAAGCATCTTAATACTGTCCATCCAATGGGAACGAGATAAGGCGCTTTCAAGGAGCAGAACCAAAACTGGTTTTTAGGCCAGTTTGACAGCTGATCGCGATGCAATGTGAAATGTCCCTGTCAGCCTTCCTTACCTTGCGAGGTCACGTGGGCGATGCTAGCCAATCACTGTTGAGAATGTAAAGGAATGACAATAATAAACAAATTTACCAAAGGGAAGCGGATCGACGACTTTAAACCTGCAGTTTCGCAGTCAGCGCTGTAGTGTGACTGATAGGAGAAGCAGGAAGTCGTTTATTTTTATTTTATTTTTTAAAGCAGAGTTAGTTTAATGTGTCGTGTTAGTCACCACTGCAATTTACAGTCTATCGCGGAGCAAACAAATAGCCTGAATGCTGCAGGCTAAATGGTCGCAATATGGAAACGTTAATTCTTTGATAAAGCTGGAATAACGTTACCGGAAACTCACTGATAATGCTGCATTAAGAAGTCTGCTAAAGACATCTTTTCTCGTGCTAGCTAGATGTTGTTTATTATCGGTAATACTTGAGCTCAACAGTCTTCACCTACAAGTCGAATTGAATCCATTTGAAGCTTGCGATAGATGCTCTAAAATGCTAGGACCATGTTTAAAAATGTGTTTGGCTCAGGGTTTCTGGTAAGAACAGCTCATGTTATTCTGACATGGGTCATAACTTTGATACTCTTCCTACATGACACAGGTAAGCCTGTTACAGTTATACCCACATTATGCAGCAGTAATAGACTAAAATATAGAATCACACCTGCAGTACCAATAACAGCAATGACATGTCTGAAATAACACGGGTTAAGGTTACAGACTGACAGATGACTATTTGGGCTGTTTTCTGCCCGAGTAAAATAGCTACCGTGTAATTACTACCTCTTCAGATGCATTGTATATACATGTACATATTATGATCATGGATTAACCAACACTTCGGTGGGGGCCTGGCTACGAGCCATGGTAGTGGAACCTATCTGGTAGCACTGGGGACTTATTAGTAGCATGGCAGTAATTTACAGTATCTATTAACATGTTTTCTTTCTCTTTGGTTGAAGACCTGAGGAAGCAGGAGGAGACAGGCAATCTTGTACAACCTGTGCTCTTCGTCCTGCTGGTGCTGGTGTCAGTGTTGCTTTATTTTGCTGTTTCACTCATGGACCCTGGCTTCATCCTGTCTGATGAGGGCGATTTACAGGTGATTCATGTTTCTGTTGTGTTTTCTAGCCTGCATCCTTTGTTGTAAATTTGTAGGCATCATGCTTTTATTGTCAAAATAATATGCCTTAATTGCACCACCAGGCTTGAGATGCCTGGATGAATCCCAACTGAGAATAAATTGTTGTTGATTAAAGGAGGGTGACAATGGCTGGGCTGTTCAATAGCTTTTATGTTACAGTCAAATGTGTGTTTTCACATAGAATAATTGAATTCATAGATTTTTCTATACTTTAATTGCACGCAGTCATTATAACAAATTATTCATTTCAGGAGAAAAATATACTTCCCCTTATTACTTGTTCATATTTAATCTTTGTCAGACATTAATTCACTTCAGATAACATTAATCAATACTGCTGCATTATTGCATTGCAGATGTATTATGTTCCAGTGCAGGCGTTGCAAGGATTGGATTCACCCCTCTTTTGATTAGTCAGTGTATTTGAAAACTGAAAAAGAACTTTTGAAAGTAAATGGATCCTGAAGTGACTTCCAGTTTCCCTGATCGTTTTCAGAGAGCCAACTTTTAATTTTTTTTATTTATAAAAACATTTTATCTGTAACCTCAGGAAACATTTCAGTGTCTTTCTGTCTTTTGAGTCCTCCTATGCACTGTCCTGCTCCGTCCCTCTGCCTACATGTGTGAATTACCCAAGGAGGGCATTTTTTTTAATGATACTACTAGGAATTAGTGGTGGTGATGAAGATGATGGGATGAAGGGGGGAAATCTAAATGACTTACAAACAGAACATAGATATATGAAACAATGGACCATGTTGAAGCTTGAATCCCCAATAAGTAAGGCCTTCCCTGACCAGTTTCTTCTTCTCCACCATCGTGCCAGTTCACCCTGGGTGTGACTGAAGAGCAGCAGGACATGATACCACCCACCACCAAATCTCTCCGACAGCGCCGCTGTGGCCACTGCTTACTGCAGGTACACCATCCAGCATGTCAACATGCCTTCAAGGGCTTATATTACCTGAGTTTATCTGAGAAGGAAAATGCACATTGTTTTGAAGTGAAAAAGTGTCTTGAATGGAGACACTGATGCAAACAGTCTATTTTTTTGTCAGTGTGCACTTTTGCACTTTTCTTTTTGGTATGTGTTATTTTCACTAGGACTTTTCACTTGAAAAATCAGTATTTTAATGAATTTTTTTTCAATCCCTGTGTTGGTTTTTACAGTGTACAAACATTTTACTTCTCTGTATTTTAAGCCTATGTATCCTTAAAGAATGCTCCAACATTTTGGGCAAAATACCCTTTTTCTGACTCACCCAGACTGAGACAAGATGTTCAATACAGTTTTCACTTCTGTACGTCCACTGGTTCAGTTCTTATGGCTAGCATTTGGTTTTATCTTAGCATAAAGACTTGAAGTCTACAGGAATCATTAGCCTAACTCTGTCAAAGATAAAAAATAAACGTTGCAGCAACTCTGAAACTGTCTTACTTACACAATGTATATCACGTGTTATACGGTAATTTAATACACGTCTTGGAATTTTTTTTAACAATGAGAGTTGTTTCAGGAGAAGTTGCATGGTAGGAACTCTAACTGCTGTACACACATTGAGTGGTTATAGTTCCTGCCATCTATAGTTCCATCTAACTTTTCCTAAAATGACTTTTTTTGTTTGTTTGTTTGTTTTTTTAATTCCAAGATGCATATTCCATATGCATATTTCAAATGCACATGATACACTGTGTAAATAAGACACCTTCAGAGTTGCTGTGAAAGTTTGTTTTTTCACTTTCACGTTGGAGTATTCCTTTAAAATTATGTTGTTGTTTTTTTGTTTTTTTTTTGTATATTACTTGCCAGTCCTGTATTGTCTGCCTGTGGACATGGTGATGGTGTTTCATTTGTCATTTTGTTATGGTGCCTCTCTGACCTCAAAATTCACCCAGGCATCTCGGGCTGCAATTTAACACTTAAAGCTCCACAGCACTCGGAACATCACTTAATGGTATAGAATAACAAGTAGGTTATCCTAGCAGCCCAGTTCTCTGTTACACACCCCTACCACCTCCAGTGAACACAAAGCATCACATGGTACACAGGCAGCAAGGTTACAGCATAATTATTACTCTACCATGATTACCATTTTTTCCATGAGTGTCTTTCTCATGGTGGATGCATGAACACCAAGGCAAGAGAGGCCTGTGGACATGTGGGTGTTCAGGCTCTTTCTGACTGGTTGATTTTATGCCTTGTTTTTGGAGACGTTTTGCAGGGTTGACATTGTTGGGAAGATTTAGTGCTGTTTCAAGCATTCTCACTGTGATTTGGTGGAGGCCTAAAGCCTAGCATGTTAGACATGTCCTTTTGCAGAAGTCTCTTGAACCTGTTTGCTCTGATGGCAAGAACCAGAGACAGCTTCACAGAGTATTGGACTGGGATGCTGGTTAGACAAAGAATTCAGTCACTTAGTTCCAATTTGACCTTTTAAATGGTGCTGGGAGAAATAGGTGTGATGATTATTTTTCATGCCCTCAAGATTGACTGCCTTATACACCAAACAACTGAGAGAAACACTGAACTATAGTGTCCCTCAGACTCCCTCTGTGAACTACAACCCATGACAAGCATCTGATCAAATTCAGCAATCATGAAAATTCAGAAAATCCAACAGAGCAGGTTGTTTCTCATGGTACTGTCATGTACAGTGTTTAATTGTAACCTCTAGCTATGTGATTAGGAGAAAACTACTTCTAAATACAAGTGTCTCTCTTCCAAGCAGCAGCCAATGAGATCCAAGCACTGCCAGACGTGTCAGCACTGTGTTCGTCGCTACGACCATCACTGCCCTTGGATTGAGAACTGTGTTGGTGAGAGGAACCACCGGTGGTTTGTGCTTTACCTGGCGGTCCAGCTGCTGGTGCTGCTCTGGGGGCTGCACATGGCCTGGTGAGTGTCACACTGTACATTCAAACAGACGCAACAATGGAATGATGAAGGGGCTTTCCTGCTCTACATGTTCCTTAGATAACTTTCAGGTGCTAACATTCTCTGGCAAACATATTGGAGGTCCACAGCTCTTGAATCAGATTAGATCTGCTGCTTGCATTACTGAACTGGCCATTCCAACAGAACAGAATACACACTGTCAAGGGAACACTCCAATGCTTTAGACAAAATACCATTCTTCCAACTTAACCAGACTGAGGCAAAATGTTTGATACCATTTTCACCTCTGTACGTCCACTGGTTTGGTTCCTATGGGTAGCATTTTGTGTTAGTTTAGCATAAAGGCTTGAAGTCTACAAGAGTCATTAGCCTAGCTCCATCAAAGTGAAAAAATAAACCTGACAGCAATTCTGAACCTGTCTTATTTACACAATGTATTGTGTATTTTAAATACACGCATTGGAATAAAAAAAAAAAACAACAAAAACAAAACAAGTTGTTTAGAGTTAGATGGTTGGAGCTATAACTGCTGAACACATGTATCCCTCCATCTGTCTGCAGCAGTTATAGTTCCTACTTTCTCCTAAAATGACTCGTTTTCCCCAAAAATTCCAGTATTTCAAATATATGATACACTGTGTAAATAAGACAGCTTCACAGTTGCTGTAAGCTTTATTTTTCCTCTTTGATGTAGCTAGGCTAAAGACTGCCCACTAGACTTCAAGTCTTTATGCTAAGCTAACACCAACCGAACCAGTGGACGTACACAGGTGAAAATGGTATTTTGTCCAAAACATTGGAGTATTACTTTAACCATGTGGGTGTATCTTGTCCAGAGCTGTATTGAGATTCACATTAACATACTCGTCAGCTACCCTTTTTACTGTCTTTTAGGTAACACAACTGATTTGCACAATAACATCACGATTACAATTCTACTACTACTACTATACTGTTACTTACCTAATTTAATTAATTAACTAATTCCCTAATCATGGAAAGAAGTGCTGCTTGTTCATGCATGTGAGTTGACTTTTTACGGTTTACTGTGCTACAGTAAAATTGGGAAACAATTCTACTTTATTAAAACATTGACTTTTACTTAGACTGGCTTTACATGGTGCAACTTGAATGCAGGTAGCTGCAGGTTGCGTTACTGTTGGCATGTCAACAAACGCATATGGAACATTCCAAATGACGACACATGCAAATTTATAATTTTCACTGGATGGTTCGCCTGGAGCTCAAAGCTGTTTGGAGCTCAAGTTGCATTTCAGTTGCACCATGTAAAGGCAGCCTTAGAATGTTCTGGACTGACCTACAGTTTCAACACAACACTGTTTTTACATACATTTGTACAGTTCTCAACTTGACCTCCTTGGTGGCACCAGACATGGTTGCTCAAAGATTTGTGTCACAAGAGCAGAGGCTCTCCAAACTCCAAACTGATTTCTTGCCCCCACCTAAATGATGTTTTTCTTCAGGACGGGCTTCAGCTACGCCCCCACCTGGCAGCTCTGGCTGCGTACCAACGGCATGCTGCTGGCCGTGGCGGTGCTGGTGGCCCTGCTCTCCCTGACGGTGCTGCTCCTGTTGGGCTCCCACCTCTACCTGGTCTCCCTCAACACCACAACCTGGGAGTTCATGTCGCGCCACCGCATCTCCTACCTCAAACACTGCGGCGCCGATGAAAACCCCTTCGACCGCGGCACCTTCCACAACCTTTGGGGTTTCTTCTGCGTCTGGGGCACAGTGGTGTGGGAACAGGTGTACTTCAGGGAGGGAAGCGACCAGGTTTAGTCAGGTAATGCAGGGGGACACACTGCAACACCAATAAAGACTGGACATCACACACTCAACGACTGGCTTTTGCAGATGTTTCTGTCTTGAAGAACACGCTTGACAACCAGTTGGATTTGGGTATTGCACATTTGGCTGCAAGATAAAAACAATGAATAAACTGTGCAGGAATTATTGTTTGTGACAGTTTACTTGATGTAGGCACTTGTGCTCTTGTGCCATAACTTCTGCAGTTTCAGTAGTTCAGTACTCTCATGGATTGCTTGCTTGCTGCAATCTTGTTGCTTTCCACACTCCCTGTATGTTTTTCTTTCGTCTCTGTCATTTCAAAGCCATGATTATAATCAGGTTGTGTAGTGTGTCCCCAGCATGAGTTACATTATTAACAACTCCATCTGCGCAATTAGCTACCTGCACTAGAGCTGTTTCCTTATTCTAACAGTTGTTTACAACCATTAAAGTACACCAAGATCATGTATTTCCTTAAAGCAGGAATGGACCCACATTGTTTGCAGACAATTTATTGCCCAGTTGAGGGGCATGTGGGCCACGCTGATCATAAAGCTCTAATGGATTGAAAAGCCCTGCCTTGATACAAGCTAGGTGTTGTTTGTTTGTGCATCCCCGTCCTACTTGCCTTCACTCCTGCTCCCCCTGTTGAATGATTCATGTGTCCAGTAACTAGATGGAATAGTTCAGCTTTTACCATGAAACAGGGTTCGAGTTATAATCTGAGCTTTGTGGGGGTCTCTAAAATAACTAACGTTAGTGGGGGGATAAATGAATGACTGACTGAATTATTAAATAAATAATGCGCCTTACATGGTCCAAACATTTGACACACAGATCAGCCCACATTACTCAGGCAGGCTTGCAGTCGACCCAGTCGGCAGCAGAAGCCTTTTTTCCGCCGGCATGGTAACTTTGTACTAAAGTTACTCTACTACAAAAGTAATTTTGGCTGATTCCTCCATATTGGTTTGAACGTTCGCGACCCCCGTGTTGCTCTCAACAGGCACAGTTGGCGTAATACTGCGCACCATTGTGGCCTGGTGGTGAAGTACAGCCTTTTGGAAAATGCATTTCCTTTAGCCTATTTATCACGATAGTAATTATTATTGTGGAAAAAAAATCATTACTTGTGATTAAAACAGTGGTTGTTGTTAATGTATTATTTGGGACCCCCACAGATGTATGAATTTACTTTCTTCATGAGAGCCCAGACCTCTCCTTATGGGAGCTCAGCTCCCATTGGCTCCCATGTAACTCGAACACTGCCATGAAAGTTGCATGGCAAACCTGACTGAGGGACTGTTAATGAATTATGAGGTTTACTTTTAACATCTCTTGATGAAACTTTGATAAAATAATGCAACTTCTTTTTCAAGCATGTGTAGACAATCCAGATGTGTGGTCGGTATATTTTTTCATTGGTCAGCTGTTTTGATTTGAGGAGTGAAATTGGCAGATTGGTCATTGTTAGTGTTGGAAGGTACATTCCTTTCTTGTTTCTTGAGCTCAGCTGCTGCGTTATATTAATTCTGCACAGAGGTGAAACAGGGTCCACTCAGCGCAGCAGCTTTTATCTTCAAAAAGCAAAATGTTTGAATTAAGAGTTGAAGTTGGCTGTAACCACTCTTCAAATTACAGCACTGTTTTTTTAACGATTGAGCCGTTAATTTTGAAAGAAAATGGCGTGAAAAATATGTAAATTCATATTGTTCATTCATATCTAACAAAACAGGATGTATGCTTCAATTTTCAATAGACTGCATTTCAAACAATTTTATAATGTATATCATTTTTTAACTATTTTGGAACAGAAAACAGCTGGAGATATTTGTATGACAGTAGTTTTAATACAGTAGCTTAAAGAAAGAATACAGTGGAATAGTAGCTGAGAAGTAAGTAGAAAGCTTCGAGTGCAATACATTGTTTGGTATTTCCATTATTAGCTTTCCCTTGTGCAATAGTTAACTTTTGAGAGCAATAAATGTGGTATTTAACTTATTTATTGTACCTTAGTAGTATTGAACATGCTTATTGCTTCCAGTTAGACTGAGTCAATGTCAATGAGATGTGGTTTATATGAAATTACATTTAATTCATGTTGTGTACCTCTTTTTAGTTATATGCAATTCTGTCATGCATTTATTTTTTACTTTGAAAATACTGTATACCATCAATAAATGGTTGTTACATCAAGATTGTCCTTGTTATTCATAGTCCAGTAAGTGTAAATTTATTTATTTGTATTTTCCTTCATATCATTTACAAAAACAGCTTTCATCATTCATATCTCATTTCTTCTTTCTTTCATCTAAACTTAAGTGGCAATATATTTCTGTCCAGTACACCATATTCAAGCAACATGTATAGTTTATGACATTCCATAATGGTTGTGCAAAGTAGCACGAGGCACATTCAGAATCAGGAGTTCTTCATTGGTATCACAGTTTAGAAGTCATATTGTAGTGTTTCCAACTGAGAAGGCAGTGTCAGAGATCCTGGTAGTTTAAACATCACTGGCATGATTTCAGTTTATGAAAGAAAAATAAAAACATTACTTCATACACAGCATAAATAGTAAAGGTGCCATGTTTTGCTCTTACAGCTCATTAGCAGAAGAGTAGACATCAATTAGTGAACATTTAGTGGGTCAGAGATCACTCAAAAAAGTAAAAAGTTAAAGCTCATAAATTCAGATCCAGCAATTAAAAAACTGAGACAAAGATAAAAGATACAACGTGTAGAAGAAAGTCAGTCAAGTGTAGCAGGTGGGCAGCCAGACTGATTTGGCTGGAGAACCATATATCAGCAGGACTTGTGGAACTCCAGAGGTAATGAGGATCTGTATAGGCATTCAGAGGACTGTGGCCTCTCTACTTCTGCTGGATCAAGAACTTCCGGCAAACAAAATCAGTGCAGACATGAGCTGTGTTTCATTTTAACAACGGGGAACTGGTCAATTCAAAGAAGAGAAGTCAAAGTCAGCAAATATTTCTTGCTGCTCGGCAGTGAGACTGCACGGTGTTCGGGGGAGACTGAGGACTGGCTTGAGGCAAGTGAATTCCTCATCAAAGTTACTGACGTCCTCTGGTGCCTTGATGACTGGCAGGAAAGGTGGCTTCACCTTTTTGGCCAGTAAAGCGTCCCAGTCCACTCCCTGTGAATACACAATGCAGGCACAGTGGTTCAGACAGAAACGACAAACACACCATCTGTCAAATTTGCACTTTGGACATGCTACACTACCTTGTCACAAGACTTGGAAACTGGAGGAATAGTTCATGGTAAAAACTTTCTTGACAGGCTTTAAATGTATTAAATGATTATTTTGGAGCTGAGATGCTGCGGGGAAACACAGGTCTTAGATGTATTAGTAGGGAAAGTTTACGAGCAGTGTTACACCAGACTTAAAGGAATACTCCAATGTTTTATTGTATTTCAAATACACATACATTGTGTAAATAAGACAGCTCTGGAGTTGCTGTCAGGTTTATTTTTTTCACTTTGACAGAGCTAGGCTAATGACTCCTATAGACTTCAAGTCTTTATGCTAAGCTAACATCAAATGCTATCCACAGGAACCAAACCAGTGGACGTACAGAGGTGAAAGTAATATCAAACATCTTGTCTCAGCCTGGTTAAGTCGAAAAAAGGGCATTTGCCCAAAATGTTGGACTATTCCTGTAAGAATATCACTATCAGCAAAGGAATACTGTGTGAAGTCTCTGTAGGACCTTGAACACACTGGTGCTAAAGCAAGTATATTGACTCAGATAAAACTGATCTGGATAATGACCTGGAAAAAACTGTGTCTCTTGACCTCCACGGCATCCTGCTCTCCCGCCCCAAGCCTCTTCTCAGGATTTTTCTGCAGCAACTAAAACCAGCAAGAGCAGATAAGGACAGTCAGTACAGTCTGAAACAACCCTCTGCACTGCCAACACTTCTCATGACAACTGATGCCAGACTAAAGACTAGCACTTTCATTTCTTTTCTAGGTTCAATCAAAATACCAACAATACAAGCGATCCAACCCATGTGATAGACCGACATTGTGAATGAGGGATGACGACTGAGGAGAGAGGAAGCGAGGGAAGTGCACTTCATCGTTGACTATGCTGTCAAACATTTCTTCTTCGTCATCTCCAGGAAAGGGCGACTGAAAGAGCAAAGCAGAGGAACAGTACAAACTCAGCA